>CAWVQM010000310.1:0-34258 GCA_963932345.1 Ophion ventricosus | reverse complement strand
TGACATGCCAATAGACTAATAGCTTTGAATTTGTTGTTATCGAACTAATTAATTACGAATAATGTTGATTCGGAAATGAGCGAGCATTTACTTTCGCTAAAAAACGAGCACCCAGGGAGTCAAAACATCATATTTCTGGTTTTGTTTATCATAGAGAGCTGGGCCAAAGTGCGGTTTAAAACAAGAGAAACTATATTTCGTGATTTATAGTCTGAATGATTAAAAAGCAAACTAGATTGACAGAGGCCCGAAACAACGACACAAACATGTTACATCGTGGTTTAGCATTCAATTTCGTGTTTCTTTATTGTCTCCCGTGACAAGTGGAATTGGTTTTGTTCTTCTTGGTCAAATAAAATACTTGCACTTCCCAGCCGTTGATACCCATGTGAGTAGCACACTCCACTATTTTTCAGTTGGAAAAAAATATCAGGCGGTATTCGATCTGGGTTGGGAAACATAAGATCACGATTAGCGTTTCCTTATTTTAGGGGACGAATCCGATTACGTGGGTAAATTTTCTCTGCTCCATCTGATATTCTATAAGTCGAATAGTTCGGTTTATGATTGGATTCGTCTCTCCCGGTCAGAGACCGCATTTGAAATTTTTATGCAACTCACATTCGATTCCCGTAGAGATACGACTGCAATTGACGACGCAAGGAAATTATTCGAACTTTTTGTATATCTTTTCCGAACTCTTTTTTTCGATTAAACGTCTTATCTCGTAATTGGATGTATCTCCTAAGATGAAAAATGTTAAAGCCAATATTTAAAAGCACAGTCTATTCAATGCGAGTTGGGAAAAATAAGGCCACGCTTAGTATTTCATATCCCGACTAGAAATTTTCATAGGGACAACCCTATACGGCATAAGGACCTTTTCAGGTGAACCCTAAATAGGGAATGCCTCTCAAGGTCCTGATAAAGATAGTATTGGGACAACCCTGCGATGGGAAGTACCGATAACGTCCTTATAACGTTTTAACAGGGTTATCCCATCTGGGGTTTGGATAAGGTAATGATGTAAGGTCCCAACAATGTTTATTTAGGGGTAACCACATGAGTCATAGGTGAACATATAAACCTTATACTTCGCAATAATAAATAGATATACAAATACATTTTTGGTAGATACTGCAATAATAAGTGGATCTTATGAGATTTTTTTTTTCATTGTAGAACTTTTCTTATTTTTTTATTCTGAATTTTTTTCATTTTTATTCGGAACTTAATTTTTCATTTTATTTTGTTGTGCGATATTTTGTTTTAAAAGTAAACAATACCTTAAACTTTTATCTTACCTATCTGTGGATTGGAGGAGGTGGGGATGAAAACTTGAAACGGCATATATATAGAGGAAGAGAGAGAATCGGTGTACGCATAAAATGTTGAGAGCCAGGCAAAGCAAAGAATTAACTCGATTACGAGTAAGAAAACATCGTGCCCTTCGCGGTTTATCAGCAAAAAACAATCGCTTATCAATTGAAACGTCTAATTGGGAGACTGAAGAACAGTCGAATGATGAAAGATCGGAAGATTTTGGGGCTAGGCACAGTGACAATGATTTTGAGGTTAGGCACAGTGACAGTGATTTTGAGGTTAGGCACAGTGACAATGAACAAACCGAAGAACAGCCAAGAGAGGAATTTAATCGTGTAGTAGTGGAAAACAGTGATGAAGATAACTTTTTCGACGATGATAATGTTGGGCATCATGAAGATGATAACGATGAAGAAGCAGCGAGTGAAGATGGAGAATTCGACACACTCGAAAATATCAAAAAATGGGCTCTGCGAACCCCAGCAATCCCCCACTCGCGCTTACAACTGTTGCTCCATATTTTAAGCAAACAGGACGATCTGAATTTATCGAAGAGTGTAAAAACATTCCTAGGTACGAATAAAACGAACCGCGTCATCGAACAACTCGGCGTCGACGGAAGGGGTGAATTTGTACATTTTGGCATCAGAGAAAATCTTATAAAGTGCGTGAACACGACTTTACATGCAACAAATTTTTATAACGTTCTAAAAAATTCCCAACCCAAATCCATGCAACGCTACTGATTTCAGTGGGTTAATGGTAGGACCGGTTAGGGTAGCCCGATAAGAACCCAGCAAAAAATTGGGCTTACCCGAGGCAAAACCTGACAGAACCCAAAGAAAACCCTAGAAGATCGTTACACACCCTATAAGAACCTGACAGGGAAGCCCGATAATGACCCAACAAGGAATTGGGTTGACCCAGCAATGAACTGTACAAAAACCCAACGTCAATTTCTAGTCGGGAACGTCAAGCGAAAACGGTCGTGGTCGAATCGCGGTGAGCCGGCGCAAACGGTGGCCAAGCTAGGATTGACGGTCAGGAAGATTGTACTGTGTGTTTGGTGGGATTGACAGGGAATCATCTACTATGAGCTGCTCCCCTACGGCCAAACTCTTAATTCGGACCTGTACTGTCAACAATTGGACCGTCTGAAGGAAGGAAGAAGCGGCCAGCTTTGGCCAATAGGAGAGGAATTGTGTTCCATCAGGACAACGCCAGGCCACACACATCGATAGTGACTCGCCAGAAGCTCCGGGAGCTTGGTTGGGAGGTTCTTATGCATCCACCTTATAGTCCGGATCTGGCACGAAGTGATTACCACCTGTTCCTGTCTATGGCGAAAGATTTTGCTGGTGAAAAATTCGCCTCAAGAGAAGCTTGTGAAAATCGACTGTCTCAGTTTTTTGCCAATAGGGACGAGGGTTTCTATGAGAAAGGCATAATGAAATTACCTTCAAAGTGGCAACGAGTTATCGATCAAAACGGTGCATATTAGACCTAAATCGGATCATTCTAACTATGCTAAATAAAGCCTTCAATTTCATGCAAAAATAATGGATTTCTTTTTACCACACCTAATAATAATTTGAAAAATAAAGTTTCACATTTCTTTGTAATATTTATTCATAACAATTATATTATAGTATTTGGCACGATAAGTGTCCTTAGGTTTAATCCAATTTTCCTATAAGCATTACGTTTTTTCGTTTTTTTTTTTTAATCAACTTAACGTTAAAGTGTTTCTAAGTTCGCGTATATTTTATTAAGTTTTATCATTAACTTTAAGATACAAATAGGAAAAATTAAAAATAAAATGAAAAAAAAAAATCCACACATATACGCACACACACGAGCACAGACGCGTGCACACGCGCACGGACACCCACACACTCGCATACACACGCACCCACACCCACCCACCCACGCACACACACACACACACACACACACACACACACACACACACACACACACACACACACACACACACACACACACACACACACACACACATATAAAAAAGACATTCCCGCACGCGACCAGCCACTCGGAGAGAATTAAAAAGTAATTTTTGTCGTGAATTTCACGGTTAAAATTACCGTGATATATTTCAATGTGGTGACAAGTGAGAAAAGCATAATAATTCGTATGCGACAAGTTTTTTTTAACTCACGTTAAAGAAAATTTCAAATATACGTAGCTAAAATTTTACTATACAAGAAGGGTAGCGCGCACGATAATTTTTACCGAGAGCACAATACATTTTCCTATAACAATCATTAAATTTTATAATAAATCTTAAAATAACTGTTATAAAGACGATACTTTTTTATAGACATTTTTAAAAAGCATAAAATAATAAAATGCACAGTAAAAATTCGCTGATATTATATATTTTTTAAATTTAAGTTTTGCGTATTTTCTTACACATCAAAATTTCCTAGAAAATCTGGTAAAATTTTCTATCTGAAGAAGAAATTTTATTTTATTTTCGTGAAAATCTGTGTTTTACTCAGTAATATTAGGTGTACAACTTAGTTCGGTCCGCTTTCAAAAGATGGCTCTAGGTGCTATAAATGGTTGACGGCAACAGCTGATTTTTGCTGTATCGTGAAGTATCAATATCTCTTAACCAAATATCGTTTACAGACCTTTGAATTTTGGGCATCAAGTCAAATTTTTACTGCGGCGAAAATGTCGAATTTCGTCCCAAATAAGCACCATTTGCGGGAAGTGTTGATTTTCTGTTTCAATTGGAAGAAAAGTGCAACTGAAGCCCACCGAATGCTTGTGGAAGTTTATGGTGAATCTGCACCGTCGGATAAATCTTGCAGAGAATGGTTTCGACGGTTTCAAAGTGGTGATTTTAGTGTTAAGGACAAAGAGCGTTCGGGTCAACCGAAAAAGTTTGAAGATGAAGAATTAGAGACATTACTCGATGAAGATTCGTGTCAAACGCAAAAAGAGCTCGCACAAACATTAGAAGTTACGCAACAAGCTATTTCGAAACGACTCAAAGCCGCGGGATACATCCAAAAACAAGGAAATTGGGTCCCATACGAATTGAAACCGAGAGATATCGGACGACGATTTTGCATATCCGAAATGTTGCTAGAACGTTACAAAAAAAAATCTTTTCTGCATCGAATCATTACCGGAGACGAAAAATGGATTCATTATGACAACCCGAAACGGAAAAAAATCGTATATACAGCCCGGTCAACCCGGAACATCCACGCCAAAGCCGAATATCCATGGTGCCAAGGTTATGCTCTGTATTTGGTGGGATCAGAAGGGTGTGATCCACTATGAGATACTAAAACCTGGTCAAACCATCACGGGTGACTTCTACAGGCAACAATTGATCCGTTTAAAGCGAGCTATAGCCGAAAAACGTCCAGAGTATGCGACCAGACACGAGTCCATAATCTTTCAACATGACAACGCTCGGCCTCACGTTACTATTGTGGTTGAAAACTATTTGGAAAATAGCGGGTGGGAAATTCTGGCTCACCCGCCTTATAGCCCAGGCCTTGCCCCTTCCGACTACCATTTGTTTCGATCGATGCAGAACGCTCTGACTGGAATACGCTTCACGTCACAACAGGGTATAAAAAATTGGCTCCATTCATTCTTGGCTTCAAAAGATGAACGCTTCTTCCGCGACGGAATTCATAAATTACCAGAAAGATGGGGAAAAGTAGTGGCTAGCGATGGACAATATTTTGATTAATGTATTAATTCATTTTATCATTCAAATAAGTGCGTATTTTAAGCAAAAAAAACGGACCGAATTAAGTTGTACACCTAATAATAAGCGAAGTTTCAGGGTTGTCATCTGGTTACCGTTACTGCACGGTAATTTTTAACATTTAATTCTCTCCGTGCACAAATGATGTCGATAACGGAGCAGATTGATACGCGTCAATGTGCCCCTTGGGTTGTTGTATAAATGCGGCCCATACCGTCTTTTTATTAAAAAAAAAAAATCGCCATTTTAAACTATTATAGAACTTATTAAAATTACATCCTGTATCAAATTGTAAAAGATATGTCCTTACCATTTAACGTAAAATGCAGCTCATACACGAAATTGAATAGGGTAAGTATCGCATTCGCAGGTGAGGACGAAATTTTAGTGGCGAGTGTGCGAAAACTCTTAACTATTGTAAAGCGCGAAGCGGTTATTGTCTTCTGCCGAAATTTTGCTCTATGGTTGGTTCAACCGACATCTACCTATGTGTGTATCGGCAAACTTCGACTGCGTTTAGTTTTTATTTTATGACGACTGTACCTATGTGCCACTTACATAAATGTCCCCAAACTCCCCGTACAAAACGAAACGCCACGACGACAATGATTCCTGTATACCATAGCAAAATGTCATTGCGCTATGCTTCATCGAGACCCATTCAGCGCAGTCTCGGAAAACGCCTTTTCAAAAGGTGAACCCTCGCGTTTCCACGGATCAGTCGAAATTTTTTTCTAACACGCATATTCAACCTCCCCCCGGAATACGTAACGGTGCTAATGGGGTTAACAAAAAAAGAAACAAACAGAAAAAGCCGCGAAACGTCGAAGCGAGAAGACGAGTGAGAGGGAGAGATGAACATCGTAGTAAGCGTTGGATTTATGTACAAAGTATATAAGTTACAAGCATATTGTGTGAGTATTTTATAAATAGAGATAGAGAGAGAGAGAGAGAGAGAGAGAGAAGATGAAGACGAGGAGGAGGATCGCGGAGCCAATTAGTTATCGCCACGTAAGGAAAGCACGGGTGGTCTCGCACGTGTCATGTGAAATTACTTTTATTAAAAGCGCACGTCTCTCTGCACCTCTATATGTATATTCATCCTGTGGAATCTTTTTTTTTTCCTTCTGTCATTATTATCTCTCGCGCTCTCGTTGGATCGCGGTCTCGGTCTAGCGAATTCCCAAACCGTATCCATTTCGATTTAATTTGCTGCTACTACTCCGAGTCTACCTGGGAAACTGTTTTTTATGTTTTTTTTTTTTTTTTTTTTTTTTTGCAATTTACGCAACGTCTGAGGAGAGGAAGAAGGGCAGAAAAAGAGAGACATCGTAGGTACGACGAGAATCGCAAGAATTCTCATGGAAAAATGGTCTTCCTCGATCATAGCCAGGTGTCTCTTGGTATTCGCCCATTCACATAATACGACTACATCCATACTACTACTGCTACATACATATATATCTTTTGTGTGTGCGCGCGCTGAAAGATAATTTTGAAGTCATTCGACTTCGTGCACCGTCTACACGGTACACGGAGAGAATTAAATGTTAAAAATTACCGTGCAGTAACGGTAACCAGATGACAACCCTGAAACTTCGCTTATTATTACTGAGTAAAACACAGATATTCGCGAAAATAAAATAAAATTTCTTCTTCAGATAGAAAATTGTACCAGATTTTCTAGTAAATTTTCATGTGTAACAAAATACGCAAAACTTAAATTCAAAAAAATATATAATATCAGCGAAATTTTACTGTGCATTTTATTATTTTATGCCTTTCAAAAAAGTCTATAAAAAAGTCTCGTCTTTATAACAGTTATTTTAAGATTTATTATAAAATTTAATGAGTGTTATAGGAAAATGTATTGTGCTCTCGGTAAAAATTATCGTGCGCGCTATCCTTCTTGTACACGGAGAGAATTAAAAAGTAATTTTTGTCGTGAATTTCACGGTAAAAATTACCGTGATATATTTCAATGTGGTGACAAGTGAGAAAAGCATAATAATTCGTATGCGACAAGTTTTTTTTTTAACTCACGTTACAGAAAATTACAAATACGTAGGTAAAATTTAACTATACAAGAAGGGTAGCGCGCACGATAATTTTTACCGAGAGCACAATACATTTTCCTATAACACTCATTAAATTTTATAATAAATCTTAAAATAACTGTTATAAAGACGCCCGAGCAGAAATCTAATCAGGCTGCCTGAGGATCCATCAGGGCCGGATCAGGGATCAATAAGGCGCCCTGATCAGGCACGCATGATTTGCGCCGGACAGGGGCCTGAGCAGGGATCAATGAGGCGCCCTGATCAGGCAGGCCTGATTTGTGCCAGACAGGGGCCTGAGCAGGGATCAATAAGGCGCCCTGATCAGGCACGCCTGATTTGCGCCGGATAGAAGCCTTACCAGGTATCAATAAGGCGCCCTGATCAGGTACGCATGACTTGCGCCGGACAGGGGCCTGAGCAGGGATCAACAAGGCGCCCTGATCAGGCACGCCTGATTTGCGCCAGACAGGGGCCTGAGCAGGGATCAATAAGGCGCCCTGATCAGGCACGCCTTATTTGCGCCGGATAGAAGCCTTATCAGGTATCAATAAGGCGCCCTGATCAGGCACGCATGATTTGCGCCGGACAGATTGGGCCGGAAAGATTGGGACGGTCATCACCAAAACCGGAACAACAACTAAACGATCAAGTCAAGTAAAATAAAAACTTAAACTTTAAAAAAATGTTTTCATATGTTTCATATTTTTAATAACGTTAGTAAACTTGATAACGTGTAACTGCGATAATAATTTAATAAATGTTGATCTATTTTTAAACAAAAAATGAATCAAATGATTGAGCCAGATGACACGCATGTCTCAGGCAGGATGAGGCACCTGATCCGGGCCAGATAAGTTGCTTGATCCGAGCCAGATATAGTGCCTAATCCGAGCCTGGTAAGGTGCCTGATCCGGGCCTGATAAAGCGCCTGATCAGAGCCTGATAAGGTGCCTGATCCGGACCTGAATTTGCAAAAGCGTTACATCCCTGATCAGGGCCGGACTAAATTTGCCTGATCCGGCCCGGATTTGCTATTGTGGCAGCCTGATCCGGTCCGGATTTCACCCTGAACAAATTTCTGCTCGGGCGATACTTTTTTATAGACATTTTTGAAAGGTATAAAATAATAAAATGCACAGTAAAATTTCGCTGATATTATATATTTTTTAAATTTAAGTTTTGCGTATTTTGTTACACATCAAAATTTACTAGAAAATCTGGTAAAATTTTCTATCTGAAGAAGAAATTTTATTTTATTTTTTGTGAAAATCTGTGTTTTACTCAGTAATAATAAGCGAAGTTTCAGGGTTGTCATCTGGTTACCGTTACTGCACGGCAATTTGTAACATTTAATTCTCTCCGTGTATAGTAAAATTTTAGCTACGTATTTGAAATTTTCTGTAACGTGAGTTAAAAAAAAAACTTGTCGCATACGAATTATTATGTATTTCTCACTTGTCACCACATTGAAATATATCACGGTAATTTTTACCGTGAAATTCACGACAAAAATTACTTTTTAATTCTCTCCGTGCAGCTAACCCTCTCCATACTCAACCTTATTTAAACCCCAATGATTTTAAAACGATCTTCGAATAAAAGTAAGCATATTTATATAAATGTCATTTCGAAGCGCGTCGTGTCATCAAAATCGAAGATTCATTTTGCAAAAATTTTAAGACTGCCACATGTGCAGATATTCAACGATATAAGGGGTTCCATGTATATATGTACATACGTCTGTAAGTACCTGGGTGATTTTTCAAGGTATCCTTGGGCACAGCAGTTTCGCCGTCACTCGTGTCTCCATCGCTCTCGTTGCCACAGATATCCGATCTAGGTGACGCCGCCTCCTCCTGAAGCAGAGATAACATCTCGATTGAACACAATATTATATGCTTTGTCATTGAACGGGCACGCTTCGTGTATTCGTAAAATATATTTAAAAAAATGAGCTTAAATTAGGAATACTCTTTTAGCTGGCTGAATAACCAGTTTCAATTCCGCAAACAATTAAGCCAATAATATTAAACTATATTTGTCCCCGATTCATACTGCATTATTGATCTCGATCATTTTGTCTTCGTATTGTAATCTTTGGAAAAAAAAAAGGAGAAAGATATATAAAAATATATGCTCTTAGCTTTCGTTTGTCAAGCATCACGCTCGGTCTTTTGAGTACGAAACGCCGAAACGTGAACAAAGATTACGTGGAAATCATCGTCGATACGATTATGAATATGAGTCGATTCTCTGAAAGCACGAATCTTGGATGGATAATCGATCGGTTGTGAAAAAACGATTATTCATCGCGGGTTTACGAAAATCGATATTGATTTTCGAAAAAAATAAAAGCTTATTGGTATAATCATTGGGTGTATGGATAATTAATGATTCACTTGGATCTACATATATGGAAATCGGAGTAGTTACGATTGTCTGAGAGGAATCGTATATACAAGGCTATTAATTGACAATAATAGCAGGAAAAAGGCGAAGAATGATGAACCAGATCGGAGCGACCATTGTTCGTGATAAGCCTTGAGGCAGTATTAGGGTCTGGACATTTGAAAAAAAAGTTTATTTTTATTTTATTATTCTACAGACATTCCTGATTACGTCTGTGAATTTTTTTTTAATGATACTCATCGAATTAGCCGCGTTTTGAAATTTTGAAAGAGTTAGCTCGCCCGTGCAGAAATTGTCGTAGGGATTCAATTGGAATACCATACTTGTTCCTACTTTCTGATAAGGATCTAATAGGTCATCGCATTGGATACTAAAACGTCACGCTCGTACACGCACGGAGAGAATTAAAAAGTCATTTTTGTCGTGAATTTCACGGTAAAAATTACCGTGATATATTTCACTGTGGTGACAAGTGAGAAAAGCATAATAATTCGTATGCGACAAGTTTTTTTTCAACTCGCGTTACAGAAAATTTCAAATACGTAGCTAAAATTTTACTATACAAGAAGGCTAGCGCGCACGATAATTTTTACCGAGAGCACAATACATTTTCCTATATCACTCATTAAATTTTATAATAAATCTTAAAATGACTGTTATAAAGACGATACTTTTTTATAGACATTTTTGAAAGGCATAAAATAATAAAATGCACAGTAAAATTTCGCTGATATTATATATTTTTTAAATTTAAGTTTTGCGTATTTTGTTACTCATCAAAATTTACTAGAAAATCTGGTCAAATTTTCTATCTGAAGAAGAAATTTTATTTCATTCTCGTGAAAATCTGCACGGAGAGAATTAAAAAGTAATTTTTGTTGTGAATTTCATGGTAAAAATTACCGTTATATATTTCAATGTGGTGACAAGTGAGAAAAGCATAATAATTCGTATGCGACAAGTTTTTTTTTTAACTCACGTTACAGAAAATTTCAAATACGTAGCTAAAATTTTACTATACAAGAAGGCTAGCGCGCACGATAATTTTTACCGAGAGCACAATACATTTTCCTATATAACACTCATTAAATTTTATAATAAACCTTAAAATAACTGTTATAAAGACGATACTTTTTTATAGACTTTTTTGAAAGGCATAAAATAATAAAATGCACAGTAAAATTTCGCTGATATTATATATTTTTTAAATTTAAGTTTTGCGTATTTTGTTACTAATCAAAATTTACTAGAAAATCTGGTAAAATTTTCTATCTGAAGAAGAAATTTTATTTTATTTTCGTGAAAATCTGCACGGAGAGAATTAAAAAGTAATTTTTGTTGTGAATTTCATGGTAAAAATTACCGTTATATATTTCAATGTGGTGACAAGTGAGAAAAGCATAATTCGTATGCGACAAGTTTTTTTTTAACTCACGTTACAGAAAATTTCAAATACGTAGCTAAAATTTTACTATACAAGAAGGCTAGCGCGCACGATAATTTTTACCGAGAACATAATACATTTTCCTATAACACTCATTAAATTTTATAATAAATCTTAAAATAACTGTTATAAAGACGATACTTTTTTATAGACATTTTTTAAAGGCATAAAATAATAAAATGCACAGTAAAATTTCGCTGATATTATATATTTTTTAAATTTAAGTTTTGCGTATTTTGTTACTCATCAAAATTTACTAGAAAATCTGGTCAAATTTTCTATCTGAAGAAGAAATTTTATTTCATTCTCGTGAAAATCTGCACGGAGAGAATTAAAAAGTAATTTTTGTTGTGAATTTCATGGTAAAAATTACCGTTATATATTTCAATGTGGTGACAAGTGAGAAAAGCATAATAATTCGTATGCGACAAGTTTTTTTTTTAACTCACGTTACAGAAAATTTCAAATACGTAGCTAAAATTTTACTATACAAGAAGGCTAGCGCGCACGATAATTTTTACCGAGAGCACAATACATTTTCCTATATAACACTCATTAAATTTTATAATAAACCTTAAAATAACTGTTATAAAGACGATACTTTTTTATAGACTTTTTTGAAAGGCATAAAATAATAAAATGCACAGTAAAATTTCGCTGATATTATATATTTTTTAAATTTAAGTTTTGCGTATTTTGTTACTAATCAAAATTTACTAGAAAATCTGGTAAAATTTTCTATCTGAAGAAGAAATTTTATTTTATTTTCGTGAAAATCTGCACGGAGAGAATTAAAAAGTAATTTTTGTTGTGAATTTCATGGTAAAAATTACCGTTATATATTTCAATGTGGTGACAAGTGAGAAAAGCATAATTCGTATGCGACAAGTTTTTTTTTAACTCACGTTACAGAAAATTTCAAATACGTAGCTAAAATTTTACTATACAAGAAGGCTAGCGCGCACGATAATTTTTACCGAGAACATAATACATTTTCCTATAACACTCATTAAATTTTATAATAAATCTTAAAATAACTGTTATAAAGACGATACTTTTTTATAGACATTTTTTAAAGGCATAAAATAATAAAATGCACAGTAAAATTTTGCTGATATTATATATATTTTTTTAATTTAAGTTTTGCGTATTTTGTTACACATGAAAATTTTCTAGAAAATCTGGTAAAATTTTCTATTTGAAGAAGAAATTTTATTTTATTTTCGTGAAAATCTGCACGGAGAGAATTAAAAAGTAATTTTTATTGTGAATTTCATGGTAAAAATTACCGTGATATATTTCAATGTGGTGACAAGTGAGAAAAGCATAATAATTCGTATGCGACAAGTTTTTTTTTAACTCACGTTACAGAAAATTTCAAATACGTAGCTAAAATTTTACTATACAAGAAGGCTAGCGCGCAGGATAATTTTTACCGAGAGCACAATACATTTTCCTATAACACTCATTAAATTTTATAATAAATCTTAAAATAACTGTTATAAAGACGATACTTTTTTATAGACTTTTTTGAAAGGCATAAAATAATAAAATGCACAGTAAAATTTCGCTGATATTATATATTTTTTAAATTTAAGTTTTGCGTATTTTGTTACTCATCAAAATTTACTAGAAAATCTGGTAAAATTTTCTATCTGAAGAAGAAATTTTATTTTATTTTCGTGAAAATCTGTGTGTATACTCAGGAATAATAAGCGAAGTTTCAGGGTTGTCATCTGGTTACCGTTACTGCACGGTAATTTTTAACACTTAATTCTCTCCGTGTGGGATTCTAATCGAGATTCCTCATTAGAATCCAATGTACGAATGCAATTCCAGTCCTAAAGGATTGCCACATGATCGAACCGAATACGATTCTTGATGGATCCCATGGCATTCTGTACGTTGAATTTTCCGAACAAAATATACGGACATATAAAATGTGTAGATTTTCCAAAAATGTAAATCTTATATTAAAGAGTATAAGTTGCTTAAAAAAGTATGTCTTGAAAATTGATTTGAATCGCATCAATGAAAATTCACTTCAATTATCGTTTGTTATTTATCCAACTGGACTTATCCAAGCTGAAGAAACCTGCAGATTACGTTTCATCACGCCGAGTTTTTTCTCGTGACTCTTCACAGATTTTCATATTCGAACATGGTAAGAATTCTCAAATTGCGTTCATCGGGGAACACGGCTGAATCCATTTGGATCCCAATTAGGACTCCTTACGTGCGATGTTCCAAACAAATCCCTTTGAAGATGTCGGTGCAACTTGGGACTCCCCAACAAATTAGTGCACGGGATCATGAAACGACATTTTTTTTTTTGAAGATCCATTAAATTCCGGTTGAGAATTTCAAATAATAAATTCTCAAATGACGTCAATATGGAAATACCGAGAAATCGGGTTGGAATCCAATGGGAATTCCCTTCGTGCGGCGCCCCTATCAAATCCCTATAGGGGTGTGGTAGGATCTGGGGGACTCCCCAACAAATTTCTGCACCGGCGGGGGCGCCGTCGAGACGCAGCAAACTTTAAGCGCGCTGTTCTCGAAAATATGTTTTTTACGGGCTCAAATTTGGCATACACCTTCGGTAGACTGTTTTTCAACGTTGCTAGCACAATTGAGTTGAAATATTTTTTTCCATATATAACTCGTAGAATAGTCAGAAAAATTGATGATCAAACTTTAGCATGCCGATATTGTGGAATTTTTGTTTGCTGAATCTGGTAACAAATATCACACCACATGCAGATTAAGGGGTTATTCTACTGTGATGGCTCAAGAAATAAACTATTTTTAATCATTTTTTTTTCGAAAACTGTTGCATGTATCGGTAGACGGAGAGAATTAAATGTTAAAAATTACCGTGCAGTAACGGTAACCAGATGACAACCCTGAAACTTCGCTTATTATTACTGAGTAAACACACAGATTTTCATGAAAATAAAATAAAATTTCTTCTTCAGATAGAAAATTTTACCAGATTTTCTAGTAAATTATGATGTGTAACAAAATATGCAAAACTCAAATTTAAAAAATATATAATATCAGCGCAATTTTACTGTGCATTTTCCCGACTGGAAATTGACGTTGGGTTTTAGTACAGTTCATTGCAGGGTCAACCCAATTCCTTGTTGGGCTTCCCTATCGGGCTATCATTATCATTATCATTATCGACTATCATTATCGGGCTTCCCTATCAGGTTCTTATAGGGTGTGTAACGATCTTCTAGGGTTTTCTTTGGGTTCTGTCAGGTTTTGCCTCGGGTAAGCCCAATTTTTTGTTGGGTTCTTATCGGGCTACCCTAACCGGTCCTACCACTAATCCACTGAAATCAGTAGCGTTGCATGGATTTGGGTTGGGAATTTTTTAGAACGTTATAAAAATTTGTTGCATGTAAAGTCGTGTTCACGCACTTTATAAGATTTTCTCTGATGCCAAAATATACAAATTCACCCCTTCCGTCGACGCCGGGTTGTTCGATGACGCGGTTCGTTTTATTCGTACCTAGGAATGTTTTTACACTCTTCGGTAAATTCGGATAGTCCTGTTTTCTTAAAATATTGAGCAACAGTTTTAAGCGCGATTGGGGGATTGCTGGGGTTCGCAGAGCCCATTTTTTGATATTTTCGAGTGTGTCGAATTCTCCATTTTCACTCGCTGCTTCTTCATCGTTATCATCTTCATGATGCCCAACATTATCATCGTCGAAAAAGTTATCTTCATCACTGTTCTCCACTACTACACGATTAAATTCCTCTCTTGGCTGTTCTTCGGTTTGTTCATTGTCACTGTGCCTAACCTCAAAATCACTGTCACTGTGCCTAACCTCAAAATCATTGTCACTGTGCCTAGCCCCAAAATCTTCCGGTCTTTCATCATTCGACTGTTCTTCAGTCTCCCAATTAGACGTTTCAACTGATAAGCGATTGTTTTTTGCTGATAAACCGCGAAGGGCACGATGTTTTCTTACTCGTAATCGAGTTAATTCTTTGCTTTGCCTGGCTCTCAACATTTTATGCGTACACCGATTCTCTCTCTTCCTCTATATATATGCCGTTTCAAGTTTTCATCCCCACCTCCTCCAATCCACAGATAGGTAAGATAAAATTTTAAGGTATTGTTTACTTTTAAAACAAAATACCGCACAACAAAATAAAATGAAAAATTAAGTTCCGAATAAAAATGAAAAAAATTCCAAATAAAAAAATAAGAAAAGTTCTACAATGAAAAAACAAATCTCATAAGATCCACTTATCATTGCAGTATCTATCAAAAATGTATTTGTATATCTATTTATTATTGCGAAGTATAAGGTTTATATGTTCACCTATGACTCATGTGGTTACCCCTAAATAAACATTGTTGGGACCTTACATCATTACCTTATCCAAACCCCAGATGGGATAACCCTGTTAAAACGTTATAAGGACGTTATCGGTACTTCCCATCGCAGGGTTGTCCCAATACTCTCTTTATCAGGACCTTGAGAGGCATTCCCTATTTAGGGTTCACCTGAAAAGGTCCTTATGCCGTATAGGGTTGTCCCAATGAAAATTTCTAGTCGGGGAAGTTGAGGGAGGAAAGATCGAATGGCCTTCCATATGCCTGCGTATGATACAATATGTGATCGGCGGGAGAAAAAAATGTTCAACCGTCGACGAAATAGAAAAAAAATCTCAGCAGACAGGAATGGCTGATATTTGCAAAATGTGCGAAACATACCGATAGAAAGACGCCGAGGGCGAGTGAGAGACATATGCTGTTTTGGACCGGAAGTATACCGAAGATACGAATGCGATCGCACGAAGAAAGATTTCGTGGATTCGATCGCTTAAACGAGTGACGCCTTTCGCGCTTACTCTTTCGCGGTTTTGCGCGTGCGTGCGTGTGTCTGTGTGTGTGTGTGTGTGTGCACACGTGTAAAACTGTTGGGGCGGTAAGGAAGGGAGATGCATGCTTGTTCGCTCCTTATAAGGCAATCTGTGCACTCCCTTGGCGTCTCAGAACGATCCCGCGTTCGCGATTTTATACTATATATATATATATATATATATACATATATATATGCGTGCGCGTGTGTATGTGGATGTATACCTGGACTTTGAGAAATCATTCTCAAGAGCATTTGCTCTTAGATAAGCAGAAAAAAGAAAAAGAAGTTTCGATATTTAGCTGCCGAAGCGTCTAAAGTTTCTTCTCTACGATATACTTAATTAAGTATCATACGCACGCATACACATATATATTTTTATATGTGTATATCGACGGTATATAAATTTTATATGTAACTTCCGCGATCCGAGCGAGTAACGACGATGAGGTGAGAGCGCAAAACCGGAAAACGCCTCGGGGGGTACGATGAACCTCCAGGGAGGCAAGTTCTTCCGCTTTTTCTTCACGACGCCGAAGCCGACGAGAGCCGACAAAGATCGAGAAAAGGACACGTTAATTGTTGAAATTAAAAAAAAAAGCCAAAAAAACATTAGAGAAGACTTGGAAATATACACAAGCTATTGTGTATGATATTTGGATAAGAATAGACGAGCACGGCTCTCCAATAAGCTGAAAGCCGAGCAGAAATTTGTTCAGGGTGAAATCCGGACTGGATCAGGCTGCCACAATAGCAAATCCGGGCCGGGTCAGGCAAATTTAGTCCGGCCCTGATCAGGGATGTAACGCTTTTGCAAATTCAGGTCCGGATCAGGCACCTTATCAGGCTCTGATCAGGCGCTTTATCAGGCCCGGATCAGGCACCTTACCAGGCTCGGATTAGGCACTATATCTGGCTCGGATCAAGCAACTTATCTGGCCCGGATCAGGTGCCTCATCCAGCCTGAGACATGCGTGTCATCTGGCTCAATCATTTGATTAATTTTTTGTTTAAAAATAGATCAACATTTATTAAATTATTATCGCAGTTACGCGTTATCAAGTTTACTAACGTTATTAAAAATATGAAAACATTTTTTTAAAGTTTAAGTTTTTATTTTACTTGACTTGATCGTTTAGTTTTTGTTCCGGTTTTGGCGATGACCGTCCCAATCTTTCCGGCCCAATCTGTCCGGCGCAAATCATGCGTGCCTGATGAGGGCGCCTTATTGATCCCAGCTCAGGCCCCTGTCTGGCTCAAATCAGGCGTACCTGATCAGGACGCCTTATTGATCCCTGATCCGGCCCTGATGGATCCTCAGGCAGCCTGATTAGATTTCTGCTCGGGAAGGTGGCCTTGAGAAAAATCGAGTCGAAAGCTAATCCGGCATATACATGACTTTCATGTAGAAATGATACACGGAGAGAATTAAAAAGTAATTTTTGTCGTGAATTTCACGGTAAAAATTACCGTGATATATTTCAATGTGGTGACAAGTGAGAAAATCATAATAATTCGTATGTGACAAGTTTTTTTTTTTTTAACTCACGTTACAGAAAATTACAAATACGTAGGTAAAATTTTACTATACAAGAAGGGTAGCGCGCACGATAATTTTTACCGAGAGCACAATACGTTTTCCTATAACACTCATTAAATTTTATAATAAATCTTAAAATAACTGTTATAAAGCCGATACTTTTTTATAGACATTTTTGAAAGGCATAAAATAATAAAATGCACAGTAAAATTTCGCTGATATTATATATTTTTTAAATTTAAGTTTTACGTATTTTGTTACACATCAAAATTTACTAGAAAATCTGGCAAAATTTTCTATCTGAAGAAGAAATTTTATTTTATTTTCGTGAAAATCTGTGTTTTACTCAGTAATAATAAGCGAAGTTTCAGGGTTGTCATCTGGTTACCGTTACTGCACGGTAATTTTTAACATTTAATTCTCTCCGTGTAATTTTCGGAAATGCTTTGACGCACGCGCACGGCTTATATAAACAAACACATTTAACGCAAGAGTGACAAGAAATTTCAGCTTTGCCGTAGAAGAACTGTAAAAGGTGAAGAAATTGAGATAAATTGTGGAAAAAAAACGTTCGACAATCGAGTACGAAATCGAAATGATTGTCGGAAAAAGTCGTTGATAAACTTTTAATCATTTGTTTCTTCTATTCAATAAAGAAACGCTATTGCGTGCACAAGCGCTAAGAATACAAGAAAACTCGATGAATAGTTAATGCTCGTTCAATCGATGAGACGAAAAGCCACGACGCAAACTTCATGACGAATGACATAGGGTATGGAGCAATGACTGCTCATTTGATTCGGAGACTTGAATGCTCGGATACTGCGCGAACTCGTGAAACTTTTCCGAAAGCTCTACGCGCACCCTCCACCAACTCGCGTAATGTTGTATAACTAAATTGGCCTGAATTTCATTTCCGATTTTCTATCGGAGTAGCTCAACAAATGTAACGATATATACATCAATAACAAATAAGAGTTATACACATACATGCACGGAGAGAATTAAATGTTAAAAATTACCGTGCAGTAACGGTAACCAGATGACAACCCGGAAACTTCGCTTATTATTACTGAGTAAACACACAGATTTTCACGAAAATAAAATAAAATTTCTTCTTCAGATAGAACATTTTACCAGATTTTCTAGTAAATTTTCATGTGTAACAAAATGCGCAAAACTTAAATTAAAAAAATATATATCAGCGAAATTTTACTGTGCATTTTATTATTTTATGCCGTTCAAAAATGTCTATAAAAAAGTATACTCTTTATAACAGTTATTTTAAGATTTATTATAAAATTTAATGAGTGTCATAGGAAAATGTATTGTGCTCTCGGTAAAAATTATCGTGCGCGCTAGCCTTCTTGTATAGTAAAATTTTAGCTACGTATTTGAAATTTTCTGTAACGTGAGTTAAAAGAAAAACTTGTCGCATACGAATTATTATGCTTTTCTCACTTGTCACCACATTGAAATATATCACGGTAATTTTTACCGTGAAATTCACGACAAAAATTACTTTTTAATTCTCTCCGTGCAGATTTTCACGAAAATAAAATAAAATTTCTTCTTCAGATAGAAAATTTTACCAGATTTTCTAGTAAATTTTCATGTGTATCAAAATGCGCAAAACTCAAATTTAAAAAATATATAATATCAGCGAAATTTTACTGTGCATTTTATTATTTTATGCCTTTCAAAAATGTCTATAAAAAAGTATCGTCTTTATAACAGTTATTTTAAGATTTATTATAAAATTTAATGAGTGTCATAGGAAAATGTATTGTGCTCTCGGTAAAAATTATCGTGCGCGCTAGCCTTCTTGTATAGTAAAATTTTAGCTACGTATTTGAAATTTTTTGTAACGTGAGTTAAAAAAAAAACTTGTCGCATACGAATTATTATGCTTTTCTCACTTGTCACTACATTGAAATATATCACGGTAATTTTTACCGTGAAATTCACGACAAAAATTACTTTTTAATTCTCTCCGTGTGTGAACACGCGGCGGCGCACATGCATACACCCACATGGGGACACACGCACACGCATTTTATTTACTATTACTATAACGGGTGGATGAATAACTATTAGCACCTTAGATATCTTCGAAACTATAAGGTTCGAAGATATAAAGATATACTATAAAACCCTGTATATTGGTTAACACAACTATAAGCGTCTATCTAATCATGCCGTTTTGGTAGTGCGTTTGATTATCTAGTATCCCCGAAATAACTATTAACTACTGTGAAAAGGCTTTAAAATATCGATATAGTTAATTAAGTTAATATTTTTACAATAGTTAGGAGTTATTTCGGGGATAATAGATAGTCGAGCACGCCACCAAAGTTGCATTTTTAGATATACTTTTCGCTTATAGTTGTGTTAACCATATTATGATTACGGTGCCAATGAACTATACGGGATTTTACTATCCCCTCGTTTGTCGTGGGCATCTTTCATAAATACCATGTACTTTGCTCTCAGTGCAGCATTAGTATTTGTGCGCCGATTTTGTGATATAGCTGAATTAACCATATCGATATTGTAAAGGCTTTTACAATAGTGTATAGTAATTTCGGGGATACCAGATAGTCAAACACGCCACCAAAGTCGCATGTTTACGTATACTTTTCGCTTATAGTTGTGTTAACCATATTATGATTGCGGTGACAATAAACTATAGGGAATTCGACTATACTCTCTTTTACCATGCGCGTTTTTTTGTAAATACTATACACTTTTCTCTCGGTGTACCGATCCATTGAAAAAAAATGGAGTTGACCTTCAAATGTCCGAAATATCTCCACCTGCAAAAAACTATTATCGCTATCGGATGGCCCCTTTCGTACTGTGCAATTTCATTTGAGCAAATATTTCGGTGAATCTCATAGTTTCGAAGATATCCAAGGTGCTAATAGTTATTGGACCACCCTGTATATTTACTCCCATTGCTTTATGTAGTGTATATATCGTTAAACCATCTTCATAACTTTTATTTATTATATAATTATTATATTATATACAGTCCTTCGAACAATAGAAAAACGATTATTGAATCTCGAACAGCACCGTGCAACAATGTCTATAATTTCCAAACATTGATAATCAAATAATAATAACGCCAAATTCTAATATAACCATTTAGAAATGAAAAATGTCATTGCAGGGTCCCAAAACAAAAATGGATCGAACGATATCCAATATAAAAATAAAAAACAAAGACGATCGAAATCAAATGTAAATCGATCACACTCAAGCTAGAAAGAATATTGCAATAAGAACTAATAGTCAATTTTCCTTACGATTAAGACTTTCAATCTACTGGAAATCACAGTTTTGTTTTTCCCCAATTGTGCATTGGAAATTGCGCAAGAGTCTTCAGTTTCAACTGCCGCCGAGAATCCATCGAGACAATGAGTCCAAAGATCTAGATCATTACCGACAATCATAGTACGCGAAAACGTAGATTTTTCTTCGAGCTTTTCTCACCCCGCTTTGTTACTGTTAAACCTGAATTAATTGTGCTTTTTTTTTTACGTAAACGTCGAACTCGACGAGAGCAATTGAAGATCGAAACGTCACTTTTTTTGGACGAGCTCGATGCGTGCGTATATACAATTGTTTCGAGAACCGCCGGATTCGAGGGAGTGAAGAAATTAATTTTATCTGCTTTTTTTTTACGGTACACGGAGAGAATTAACCCTTTCTAAGGAATAGGGAATATTCTTACCACCAATTTATTTTTAAATTATTGGCGCCAATTTTCCTACCACACAATTGGCGCCAATAATTTAAAAATAAATTGGTGCTAAAAATATTCCCTATGCCTTAAAAAGGGTTAAAAAGTAATTTTTGTCGCGAATTTCACGGTAAAAATTACCGTGATATATTTCAATGTGGTGACAAGTGAGAAAAGCATAATAATTCGTATGCGACAAGTTTGTTTTTTTAACTCACGTTACAGAAAATTACAAATACGTAGGTAAAATTTTACTATACAAGAAGGGTAGCGCGCACGATAATTTTTACCGAGAGCACAATACATTTTCCTATAACACTCATTAAATTTGACAATAAATCTTAAAATAACTGTTATCAAGACGATACTTTTTTTTATAGACATTTTTGAAAGGCATAAAATAATAAAATGCACAGTAAAATTTCGCTGATATTATATATTTTTTTTGAATTTAAGTTTTGCGTATTTTGTTACACATGAAAATTTACTAGAAAATCTGACAAAATGTTCTTTCTGAAGAAGAAATTTTATTTTATTATCGTGAAAATCTGTGTGTCTTACTCAGTAATAATAAGCGAAGTTTCAGGGTTGTCATCTGGTTACCGTTACTGCACGGTAATTTTTAACATTTAATTCTCTCCGTGTGCACAGTAAAATTTCGCTGATATTATATATTTTTTTTGAATTTAAGTTTTGCGTATTTTGTTACACATGAAAATTTACTAGAAAATCTGACAAAATGTTCTATCTGAAGAAGAAATTTTATTTTATTATCGTGAAAATCTGTGTGTTTTACTCAGTAATAATGAGCGAAGTTTCAGGGTTGTCATCTGGTTACCGTTACTGCACGGTAATTTTTAACATTTAATTCTCTCCGTGTGCACAGTAAAATTTCCCTGATATTATATCTTTTTTTTAATTTCAGTTTTGCGTATTTTGTTACACATGAAAATTTACTAGAAAATCTGGTAAAATTTTCTATCTAAAGAAGAAATTTTATTTTATTATCGTGAAAATCTATGTTTTACTCAGTAATAATAAGCGAAGTTTCAGGGTTGTCATCTGGTTACCGTTCACTGCACGGTAATTTTTCACATTTAATTCTCTCCGTGTGCACAGTAAAATTTCGCTGATATTATATATTTTTTTGAATTTAAGTTTTGCGTATTTTGTTACACATGAAAATTTACTAGAAAATCTGGTAAAATGTTCTATCTGAAGAAGAAATTTTATTTTATTATCGTGAAAATCTGTGTGTTTTACTCAGTAATAATAAGCGAAGTTTCAGGCTTGTCATCTGGTTACCGTTCACTGCACGGTAATTTTTCACATTTAATTCTCTCCGTGTACAATACGCCTGCGTATAAATGGTCAGTAGTCGATATTGGCGGTCGGAACCTATATCTCTTCTCATATTCCTTCAATCGATCCATTCTTCGTCATTTTCGCTCGTCCAAAGGACACGAGTGTATGTGTGTGTGAGAGAGGGTGGGGGGCAGGGGGGTAGAAGTATTTTGATCTCTTCCAGCCTATAGGCAATATTACAGTGCTTGCTGCTGCTTGGTAAGCGATGAAAAAAAAAAAAAAAAAAAAAAACCAACTCGACATTCCTGACTCTCAAGTTGGACTCTATATAAAGTGTCTACCATCGAGAGAGAACATTGCCTGTATATGGCGACAAGCGGGCTTTGACAAAGGTGACCGTATATGGAGCCACGCTTCCACCTTCCATACGCGCTACCGACGCGAGCGAAGAGAACTTCTCGTCTTCTTCGCTCGCATATATATATATATATATATACTCCTGTGTGTACACGCGCGTGCTTATACACACACACGCACATCTATTATTTGCTCTCTTTCTCTCTTATATTGGCTCACGCGGCTGCGGTGGTCGGGTACCGTCTTTGCGGTCACCTTCACGGCGATACAACGCAAGGCAGAAGAACACCTGGGTGCCCCGAGCGAGAAAACGTTCACGGAGCTCTCTCCTTCCGTACGTGCGCGCAATTTTTGCCCTCGCAATATGCACACAAGAAGACTTTATTCTCATCGATTTCGCATATAAATCCAACATTTCTCATTTCTCGCGAAAACTGCGAATACTTCTTATCACTCTCTCTCTCTCTCTCTCTCTCTCTTCGTTTTCTTTCTTCCTCGTCGACGAGACGACGATGTCGCAACATCGCGAAACCACCTTGTCAAGCTCATCCCCGAAAACGCCGATTCATCACGACAGTGAGGACCCCGCGACATCATCGATAATTCCCGAGAGGAAGAGAATACTTTGGGACGCTGTTTTTCCAAGCCCCAATTATACACGACACAAGAGCTCAAGGACAATCAAAGAGTTGCGCGTTGGGATTTCTTGCTTTTGATTTTTCATTTTCATTCAATTTGTCACAGTACTTTTTTATACTGTCTGATCCGAGTCAAGTGACGTTCCTTTACGTTGTTTCGGACAGTTCGCTTTTTTAACACTGACGTTTGAGTTTTTGAAGTTTGGTCTTTTGTTCAATGCTTCCAAGTCTGTTCACACTGTTATTTGTGTCGATGAAATTTTTTAACTTTTTGTTGTTTGGGTTGCAATTGGCGTTCGATGTCCGTCGAATTAATTTATACACACGGAGAGAATTAAAAAGTAATTTTTGTCGTGAATTTCACGGTAAAAATTACCGTGATATATTTCAATGTGGTGATCCAAGTGAGAAAAGCATAATAATTCGTATGCGACAAGTTTTTTTTTTTTAACTCACGTTACAGAAAATTACAAATACGTAGGTAAAATTTTACTATACAAGAAGGGTAGCGCGCACGATAATTTTTACCGAGAGCACAATACATTTTCCTATAACACTCATTAAATTTTATAATAAATCTTAACATAACTGTTATAAAGACGATACTTTTTTTATAGACATTTTTGAAAGGCATAAAATAATAAAATGCACAGTAAAATTTCGCTGTTATATATTTTTTTGAATTTAAGTTTTGCGTATTTTGTTACACATGAAAATTTACTAGAAAATCTGGTAAAATGTTCTATCTGAAGAAGAAATTTTATTTTATTTTCGTGAAAATCTGTGTGTTTTACTCAGTAATAATAAGTTTCAGGGTTGTCATCTGGTTACCGTTACCGCACGGTAATTTTTAACATTTAATTCTCTCCGTGTGCACAGTAAAATTTCACTGATATTATATATTTTTTTGAATTTAAGTTTTGCGTATTTTGTTACACATGAAAATTTACTAGAAAATCTGGTAAAATGTTCTATTTGAAGAAGAAATTTTATTTTATTTTCGTGAAAATCTGTGTGTTTTACTCAGTAATAATAAGCGAATTTTTAGCTTTGTCATCTGGTTACCGTTACCGCACGGTAATCTTTAACATTTAATTCTCTCCGTGTACTTTGTTTTTTGGTATTTTTGTCTTCATAGCTTTGTGTACGGGCTTTAGAACTTCGTAACTTTTTATATTCCTATCATTTTTAAATATAGATATATTATTTTTTTCTACGAACTCTATATTTTCATATTATTACGTTTGTTTTCTTCCGGTTGTTGATTTCCATCAACTTCTTGCAATTTTTTTTTCCCTCGCGTATTGCATTTTAACGGCGACGAGCCGAGTTTCGATTCGAAAAAAGAGAAATGGCACGTATCCTCCGTTTACACTAGCGCACACATTGGTATTATAAAATATTGCGTCGAGTGCGTTAATTCGTTTGAGTGGAAAACTCGCACGATTGGATATTACACCGCGGGGCGCGCGCGCGCCTTTGTAACACCAGTCGTGTTTTTCAGTCTAACAGCTCGTTTATTTTTCTTTTATTTTTTTCTTCTTCTTCCTATACTGTTACTGACACAGTTTACTGGTATACATGGACCAACAGACGTGACGAAACTGTCGTTTTTTTTTGTTGTCCATTAATGGAAGAAAAATCTCAGGCTAGTTTTTTTTCGCCTTCCTTCCTCCCCCCCTCCTCAATTCTTATTGGGATAATTGGTCGCTGATCTTGACTCTAAATTCTTCTTTGCAACTCTTTCTCTTTCTCAACGTCGTGTAATCTCGCAGCCCGAATACTCTTGCCGTGCCAAGCGAAGAAAAAGAAAGAAAAAAAAAAAAAAACACACACACACAATTACCTACCTTCGTTTCATTTAAATGATCAATACTACACGAAGAAGGGAAAGCTGGAGTGGTGCACACATACACATTATTTTGGCTTCGGCAAATATTAAATGCAAAAAGAGAATCAAAACGAGTATTCAAAAGAAACGCAAGGGATGCAGAATCTAAAAAAAAACTAACCATACACTAGCGACGATACAAAGCTCGATCTATTATCGTAGATTTTTTTATATTATATATTTGTTTCGTTCTTTTTTTTTTTTTTTCAATCGAAAAATAATAAATTAATTTCAGGGACTCGAGCCGTATTAACGATCGATACGTTTGTTGTTTTTTTTTGTATTGTTAATTGATGAATTTTGTGTGTGTGTGTGTGTACGTATATAAATATTACTTATATACACTCGCACACACACACACACACACACACCCACACACTCACACACACCCACGCACACACACGCACCCATCGCAAGTATATAAATATTATCACAGTATTTTACAGTACATTATATGTACACGTGTGATACAAATTACAGCAGAGAAACGCTATTTTCTCTCTCTCTCTCTCTCGCTCACTCTTACTTCCTAACATCATCTATCCTGTGGCATTTGTTTCACCTACTCTCTTGCTTCACGATATAATGCACGATATCAAAAAGAAAAAAAAAACTCCGTATCGCCGATTATCATTTGTACTTTGCAAGTTCACGAGATATGCACGAACCAATGCTCGTTCTCTGTCGTTCTGTCTCTCGCTCTCACCGTGCTCTTCTTTTCCGCTTCCAAAAAAAATGTCAGAGTAAAAATAAAAAGAAAAAGCGGAAAAGGAGTGAACGGAGAAGGTGCATAGGCTCGACTCGTGAAAAATCAACGAATAAACATGCACAATTGGTTTTTTTTTGTTTTTTTTTCGGACGGAGAGACGGCGATTGCACGTATCACGTGTGAAACAAAGGCTCATGGTACAAGCAAAACCAGAACAACAACAACAACAAAAAACGCATGAACGCGTTTGCAACGCTGAAAAAAATGAAGCTTCCAAAATAAGTGTCTTTTTTTTTCGGTGTTAATTCAAAAAATTAAAGCGCCTCGCGCACGTCTCCGGCCTCTCGTTTTCTCGTACGAACACACACACACACACATACACACGCAGTCACGCGCAATCTCCAAGATTGCGTACGTATTAAGTTAACTAAGGATATTTTTAAAAATCTTTAAAAATAAACAAAAACAAAACGATATGCTGAGAAGAAAAAAAATATATAAAAAACTACGCATGCCACTTTCTTAATACGCAAAATACACACACGTAACAACGTAGGAGAAAGTTGAGAAGAAAACAACAGAGCACTTCATGAAAGACGAAAAAAAAAATGTACCGAAAAAGGATTGGGGCGCCGGAAAAAATGGAACGATGCACAAAAAAAAAAAAACAACAATGCAAAGCCTACGCGTGCACGCCGGTGGGAACGCCATTTAAAAGCTCGCGGTCTTTGCGGAAAAAAGGCATTTTGTATTTCGACCTTTCCTTCACGGGAAACAATTCTACGCGAAAGTATCAATCCTTTGTAATTCTGAAGTGTGTGCGTTTTTGACACGTACAAAAAGTACAAAGTGTCGATATTGAAAATATATGCCGCAGCGGAAAGTTCTCTCGAGTATAACATTTTCCAATGAAAATAATTCGAAGCTTTGGGGTACAGTATAACTGACTACTAACAGGAAGTGTACGCATTTCGTATAACGTTGAAGTTTGCATCGTTGGAATGCAACGAAAATGATTTATGTTTTTACGTCACAAATTTCTTTTGGCAAATTTAAGCAACAAAAATTACGCAAACGTTTTTAAGAATTCTTATGTAACGATCTACGACGTTTCTGTCAAACATGATTTTTGGATAATAGTAAAAAAAACAGAATTGAATTAAAATTTCGTTGCATGCCAAGGAGGCAAACTTCAACCCCATCATTTCGTCTCACATAATTTGGATTTTCTGCATCGGAGAAGCGAAAATGAAAAAAAAAAAGGGTTCTTTACACCCACATGGAAGTAATTGTATTTACAATAGGCATGTCACTAAATTCCGTTTTCTCTTTTGTTATACTGAAAGTATAACAAAAAAAATATATATTTTTATAAGCAATGTACGCTAAATTTCCTATGTATAAATAATATGTTTTTTTTTTTCCCCCACATATATGTACAAATATATTCAAAATATATTTTACGTACACGACATTTCTCCGTACCTATATTTCGTTCCATGTGGGTCTTGTCTCGGTCGTTCTATCTCTCTCCCTCCAAAAGTCCCGCGGGCTATTATAACACGCATAAGAAAATGCGTGGGGGTTGGAGCAATAGAGCTCGATGAACTCTCTCATCGTGATAAAAAAAAATCTATAATTCTAACGAGATTTCCCGTAGCCTCATTTCTCCTGGACATTTTTATTTTTCTTCCTTGACTCATTGCTACTTGTAATTTCCGTCGTCTTTTTACGGTCGGATAAAGAAGAAACGTGTCGTAAAAAATTGTGAAATACGTGTCCGCGAAATTTGATCTGTCGCATTCTTCTATATTTTAAACAAAAAAAAAAAAAACAAAAAATGATCACTATTTCCGAAACGAAAAAAGCTATATAAGGATATAAACATTTCCTTTGAATTTCGGACTATCGACTGGCCTAAGTTTTCCAAAATTTCACAATTTTTTTTTGCTGCGTGCCTCGATAAAAAAAATCGAATATAAATCCACCAACGCGAGAATTCGCGCCGGAAATTGACTCCTTGCGAGCAAAAAAAAAAAGCGCAACAGCCTACCACCCTAACCGTGTACCTTTATGTATACGTTATTACGGTACGTATAATCTGTATGTACAAAATGCTCATTGAATAAATAAACTTTAAATTAAATTCATTGAAAAAAGGGGCCACATGTGGGAGGGAGAGAGAGAGCGACTTCACGTAACAGGAAATGGTACAACGCGGAGGATTGTTTTCTTTTTCTTCGTCTAAGCTGTACACGTTAACAATCACAGGTAGATTTCGCCAACAATTTCCTAAATCGTCTAACGTCATTGCGACTTGTCTATCACGTATTTTTTATCCCACTATGAATTTCGAATTCTCTAACTTATAAAAGAAAAAGTCTCGCTAGTTGAAAAAAAAAAAACCGGCATTGTCCCCTGACATTTATGAGTACCGCGAAAGTCTTTGGACTAACTGGAGAAAGTCGTCTAGCGTAAAATAGACTACGTGTGTGCTACAGAGAGAGAGAGAGAGAGAGAGAGAGAGAGAGAGAGAGAGAGAGAGAGAGAGAGAGAGAGAGAGAGACAGCGAGTGAGAGACTAATGAAGAAGAAGCTTATTAAACGTACTTGCTGTAAGACAGAGAAAAAGAGAGAGAGAGAAGAAAAAAGTGGAAGGTACGTTCGTTCAAACTGACAAATACACGTCTACGGGGGCGCGTCAGTTTTTCTAATACCGGTCAATCTAAATTGTCATGTACAACGCTATATATCTATATATAAAACACGCACTCGCATGCATATATATATAATCTCCAGCCTCGGCTTGGCCTAGTTCCTTGCAAGAACTGATACTTTTTTCCTGTCTTTTCAATACGGGAAAAGATAATCGATCTCTCTCTCAAATAGGGGAGAGAAGGAGCGGACAAACAATGTTGATTTTGTGTTTCTTTCTCTGCGGATACTATCGTTGAGGATGCGAGTGCGACATGTGGGGATGGTAAGTGGCGTGCGGGGGTGGCAACGGGGACGGGCAGGACTGTTGATAAGGACCAGCCGCTAACATTGGACCGGGACTCGAGCATGGTACAAGATGCGAGCTTGGCGAGCCAGCGTGCGCATGCGCTATGAGATGCGCGTGCTGAGCGTGTTGCGAATGACTCGGTGGACCGTGCTGCGATCCAGGCGGACCACCAGCGTTCGCATATCCACCGTGTAGGCCACCACCGCCGTGCGGCGATCCGTACACCAGTTGTCTTACTTTCTGCTCGTCGTCCGCAATGTTGTAAGTCAATTCCGTTTCCTCGAAACCGGTCGCTGACATTCTCTGATCACCCGACGAACCCGAAGGCGGCGGATCCGGACTGTTCAGACACGTCTGTATCAATGCTTTGCCCGCTTCGCTCGTTATCATCGGTTGCAATTTGCGCGTCGCGAACGTGTACACGTGGCCGGTCTCACTGGCGACCAACAGCATCACCTGCGTACCCGTCAACGTCGACAACTCGTACGCCTGTAATTTTAGAAAAGCGGAAGAACATTGGTTACGGAGCTTTCTTCCACTTTTGCTTCTTTTCACGAGTTCACCCGACGCCTTTTTGTTCTTTTTTCCATACTCATTTAATGTGGCTAATCGCTATTTTCTTCGCAATTCAAATTTGACAATTAATTTTAAGAATCATTACTTCTATCGATTATTATTCGCCAATCCGCAGGTAATTTCGATTTTACCAACTGTCAATTGCATCTCCCAACTTATATAGCACTTGGAACTTTATTCCAATTTAGCATGGCATATTTTATTTTGAAGTTTAATTATGAATTGTTGAATTATAATTTAATATAATTGTTAAATTATAATTTTTATCGCCAATCATCGAGACTACTAAAAGTACAAAACAGTGCACCCATTTTTTCGAATCATTATGTCGATCATTATGTTAGAATCAGAATTCCGTGTGCATTAATCTCTCTTTCTCTCTCTCTCTCTAGTAGATATCATCGCTTTGTGATACAAAATCGTTGATGATTGAAAACGTTTCGTTATTTGATCATTTTCTGCTATGAGTGAAAAAAAAACTTGTAGCGCTTTGAGAATTATTGTGCTATTTCGATTTGCGCAATTTTCCCGTGATTATTAGAATTTGAATGTATAGAATACAGCAAGATAGGGAAGGGGTTAGGTAACTTTTGCGGATTAGCGAAAGCGAGATTGCAACAGGCTCACGGGTTCAAAAACCGAACGCTTTTTTTGACGAAAGCTACCGGGGCGGGGGGGGGGGGGGGGGGGGAGTGAGTATGCACGTGCAAGAGAGCGGACGAGAGAGAGGGAGAAGAGAGTGCCCTGTGAGATGTATCACAGCTGACGCGCATGCCGGCGCAGGAGTTAAGCCACTATTCGTCCGGCCGTACGTGAGCGGGCCACCCCCGCAACTAACAGCTGTAGCTCGTTTATCAACAGAGTGGGGAAAAATCGAGAATTGAAACTTAGCCGGCCTCGTTCGGCGAAAAAGAAACACGTGTGCAATCGTCCGCCGAACACGCTTCGCGAGAAACGTGTCGCAGTGTTCTACGTGCCCAAAAGTATTGAAGCTTGCAAAAAAAAAAAAAAAAATACTAATACTCGGGAGATATATGTCGTACGTGAATTAAAAAAAAAATGGGCGGCTGCTTCTGTACCACACACTGACGTTCATACAGCGAATTCTTTAATTACTGTGATAAACGTAACCGACGATGGAAATTCACAACTTTCATCTTGAACACCGATATTTGGACACTGCGAGTCACGTTTTTTTTAATTTTTTTTAAGCACAAAACATTCAGAAGAAACGCACGCCGAACAAACCTTCTTCATAATGCCCGTCTTCCTCTTGGAGAATGTGGTGTATCTGCGTAATTTGTTGTCGATATATTCCATCTTGATCTTGACCCGACCCTTAGTTTTTTTACCGTTCGAGGGTGGTGATTTTTTCGGTGCGCCGAGATTCGTGAACGACTCGTCGATATTGTCCTGAACGCATTCACCGGTCATCGTCATTCCCTGTTGTCCCTGTGACATCGCTTGCCTAACGTTACCGTCGTCGTAACAAACAACATCGGAGGCGGAACGTTTCATTCCACGCTGCAGGCCGACACCGGGTGTCGCACCGCCACCGCCGCCGCCGGTGGTCATCATAGTGGCGCCACCACCGCGGCTCAACTGTGAAGCTCCCGAGAGCTGCGAAGTCGACGGTCTGCCGTACATCTCGGCACCAGCGTCGCCACCCATCATACCCATGTTGTATCCTAAAGCCGCGTAACGTGCGTCCCTTCCGCCGCTAGGGTTGTCCATCACCGAGGACTTCTCGCGCGCACCATCTATTATTCGCTTGTTTTTTTTTGTTTTTTGTTTATTTCGTTTATCTTCTCTCGTTACGATTTCAATCAATTAATCGTCGTCGACACTTTGTTATACGAATTCTTTGCGCTTTCAAACATTAATACATTACAATTGGCAATGTAAAAAAAAAAAAAAAGAAAAACAAAAGATTGTCACAAACACGTATTAAGAACGCGTCAACTTTACGACGTATCCACCACGTGATCGTACATCCATTACGACACGAGGTTTTTTTTTTTTTCTTATCCTCTTGCGCGCTTTGTGGTTCGTGCGTTTTTTTTCTTTTTTCTTTTTTCTAAACAAACGACGATGCGCACCGTACGAGCGCTCCCCGCGAACTGAAAACGCGGCTCTCTGCCAGTATCGTAACTTGACCTACGTGTGTGTATACACGGTCCAGAGGCGCCGCGAGTGAGTCCCTGCCGCAGTCGCGGGCACTCGGTTTCGAACCGCGAACGCACTTTTTTCCCCCACCATGGCCCACCTACGCCGGCGAAAAGTAGGCCGTACCACCTCGTACGCGATAAAAACATCGATAAAGTTACGACGTTTGTGACATGAAAAAATTCGTACCTCGCTCGTTTGTCGATAATTGTGAAAAAAGACTTTCTCCCGTAGCTAGATTTTGCGTTTTTCGTGCGAGAAATTCGCGGCGCAGTGATACACGCGGCGCGGAGAGGGCGGCTCCGGCTGCCATATTTAGAAGTAGACGTTACCATATTAGGAAAAGTTTGCCAAATATGGTGAACAGAGGTGGTCCTTCATTTTCGAATGGTAGAATCGAGCAACGCGGCAAAACACCAATCCAACTGTCAGTAGAATCGGCTTCCTGCACGCCTCTCCCCTCTCCATCGCGCTTTTATATTTTATATTATAAAACCTTTGGAGTTTAAGGTCTCATCGTGCATACATATTCGTATACCTTATTCGTGTGCTTTACGTACGATAATACGCAGGTATTGATAAACCGTATTAAAGGGACAGAGTTGATAGCTGCGTTCTTCAGAATTGAGCACGCGGGAATTGATCTCTTTTTCAACGTCTACTACATCCATGTGGATTTTTTGACTACTTTTTTTTTTATCATTTCGAAATCATAAACTTTTTGGACATTGAATGGCACATCTCTGTTTCAGGGAAATTATTAACATTCATTTTCAGATTAATCGCGTGAGAATTCGATCTCGATATTACTGCAAATTCTATAACGTATGTGTGTGTGTGTGTATGTGTGACGCTGAAAATTCGGTACTTCCGAAATTATAGTTTTCATCCAAACGATTATACACATACGCTTGACAGAAAATTATTGTAAGCGTGATTTATTTAATTACGTATAACATTATACGGAAATCGAATGTCTTTTTCACGTCCACCAATGTCATCAGTTGTTTACGATTTTTGGGTATTGAAAAATCTCTTTGATAGGATATAAATCCTTGGTACATAAATTACTTAAAAATTTCTCCAATGAATAGCGAAAAAATCGTGTTTTCGTTTGATCACGCGTCTTTACATTCTGCATTCTTTTTCAACAATTTTCTCAATTATAAAAAAAAGCTGTAGCTTCAAACATTTCCATTAGTTTCTCAACGTCAACAAGTTTTACGATAAAACGGAATTTTTCATTAAATCTCCGTAAAAGTAAGCAAGAAATGTCTGGCCATTGATATATTCATTTCCCGGTTTTAAACATACGCTAAAATTTACACTGACCGAAAAATTCTTTTGATATTAACTACATGCGTCTGTTTTTTTTTTAAATTTTAATTAACTAGATTTTTAGTGAAATCAAATTTTTCCTATTGTATTCCATTATTAAAAGTATTTATTTTTAAATATATTTATTTATTCAAATCAAGATCGATTTAATATCGTCTAATAACTAAATATTTTATTTATTCGTAATAAATCTATGATTTGATTTCATTTGGTAGTATAAGACAAAAGAGACAGACGGAAAAATGGTACACGATTCAGTCTCTCAAAAATCTCATGGCTTTGTTTTCATCAGAAGACTGTTGTAACATTCTGAAGTTGAGGATAAGGGTTAGTCTTTTTACACATAAATAGTCGCGCCTGTTAATAAAAGGCACGATGATATCTTTCTTTTTTTTCCCCAAATAACAGCCTTGTTAGTGAAAAAGAAAAGAAAAATAATTTCATTTTTTTCACCGTACTTTTATATCATGAATTTTTTTTATTGTTCAAGCTATTCTTCTTTAATATTAAATATATTCAAATTAAATAAATGAAGATTAAATTCAAATTGAATAAATAAAGATATCTTTATTTATTCAATTTGAATTTAATCTTCATTCATTTAATTTGAATATATTTCATATTAAAAAAGAATAGCTTGAACAATAAAAAATATATTTGAAACAAATAGGGTCGTAGTAGACCATGAGATAAGGAAAAAATTTATTTGATTCAAATAGATCCTATTTAAATTAAACATTTTTTTCGCCGTGTACTGTTTGAATATTATGTACATTTACGTAGAATATATAATAGCACGCGGAAACTATTTTATTTTCGCATTATTTCTTATCTCACTGCCCGTGTAACCTCAACTCGGCTTTTTCGACGTGACCATCCTATTTCCACGAATTACTACGAGATCGTCCGCGCGATGTTTTTCAACAGGAGGAGACACGAAATATACCTTGCTGAAAAAAACGATTTACTTCTCGTTTGCGCGGTTCGCAAAGACGCGGTTCATCTTATTTGTAACATGACGCTTTTTGAGGCAGTCCAAAATATTTTATAATACACACCGTGTTATTACAGCCCGAAGATTCTCCCGACACGAGACTGCACGACATTA
>CAWVQM010000309.1:0-19068 GCA_963932345.1 Ophion ventricosus | reverse complement strand
GAGAGGAGAGGAGAGAAGAGGAGAGAAGAGGAGAGAAGAGGAGAGAAGAGGAGAGAAGAGGAGAGAAGAGGAGCGAAGAGGAGAGGAGAGGAGAAGGAGAGGAGAGAAGAGGAGCGAAGAGGAGAGGAGAGGAGAGAGAGAGAGACAGATAGAGAGAGAGCGCTTAACCGACGCGAAGGAACGGAAGCACCTGTCCGCTCCTTGGATAGCCCCTCGTTTATAAATCTAACATATAATCAGGTACATGGGGCGGCGGCAGTGCCGATGGGAGAGTGCACCATCAGAGTGCCCGGACAGACTAGAGACGAGAGAAAGGAGCCTGAGTCAGTGCCGTGAGGACGAAGAAGGCGGAGGAAGAAGAAAGCGCGAAAGGAGAGGCATCAAGAAGGAGAAGAAGAAGAAGAAGAAGTCGAGGGACGCGCCGGAGGAATCGGGTTATTACCGGCTTGTTAAGAAGTCGACAAGGCAGGTGCTCCATTTTACTTTGGACAATTAAATTGCTCGATCCACGCAGACCGCGCGCGGCTCTTTAATTTCGAACGATATTCCACTCATTTGCCAATTTCTCTACACCGCACAAGCGAGAGCCCCCTCTTTGTCTCCTGTGTACCTGTTATTTCAAAGATTCCATCTGTGTATCTTCTGTATCGCCCTCATCGCTGCTCTTTTTCGGCAAAGTTCCGGATTTTTTCGGCACGGTCGAGGGAAATACTTGGCAGCCTAGTTTGTCGCGATCTTTATCGCGAAATGCGAAAACTACATATAATAAGTGTGCGCTTCGGGGAGCGGAGTCCGCTCCCCACGGTCGTAGCGCGTTGCGAAATGAGGAACAATTGTCTTTTTTTTCTTCTTCTTCTCTTTCCCATTCCGGCCCATCCTCCCTGTATACTCGGAGAACAAAAAAGGGCTAACTGGCCTACTCCGCCTATATACCTCCCTTCTTACCAATGGCAATAATGGCGGCGCTCTCCTCGCGCCACCGTATCTAATGACTGATTACGGTAGTGCCAATCACGATTAAATTTTCTCCAGACTTATACGTACAGCCCTGAGGCCCGGTCATTCTACCCTCCGCGTGTTTGCGCTCACGCGTATGTAAAAATTTACGCGCACACGCGAGATTCGATTGCCTCGTACTTGTTAACCGTCCACACTATATACGGAAAGGACAATCTGAAGTCGATATATCTACGTAACATGGACTATCAACACGTCTTGACCGTTTCGTGGACGATCGTTAAGGGGCGATATACATGTAGACAATGAAAAAAAAATAGCTAATTTTCATCGTTTTTTTTGCTGGAAAGCATCAAACCGTTTTACACTTATGAAACTTTCGGTACAATTGATTACATAGTTAACCCTTGAACGGTTTTATGTGGTGGGACACATACGTCCTACCTACATTGAAAAATCGTAACTTCCAGAAAAATGAACATATCGACATCGTTAAGGTTGCATTTTGAAGATGGAGTTGCACCCCTTCACTTTCACACCCTGTCAGAAAGTGCGAAAATTGCGAAAAATGAGAAATGAGTATAACTATCAGGCCAAATTTTTTTTTAGAGTCGCGATCTCAAGGGTGTGCTTTGAAATAACATCGAACATTTGTAGCAAAAAGGTCCGGACCAAAAACCACCCATAACAGTAATAAAATATCGATAACCACCCCTAGCAATTGTGATACGCCCAATAATGCACTTTCAGTGATGTTCAGTTCATAAATATTTTTGAAACACATGAAAAATTTGTAGCAAGAATATCCGAATGGAAAACTACCCCTAACAGTAACGAAACTTCGAAAACCACCGCTAGAAATGGCGATACGCCCAAAAATGCACTTCCATTGATGTTCAGTTCCTATATATTTTCGAAAACGCATGGAAAATGTGTATCAAGAACATCCGATTCAAAACTACCCCTAACAGTAACAAAACATCAAAACCGCCCCTAGCAGTGGTGATGCGCCTGAAAATGCACTTTTATTGATGTTCAGTGCATATAAATTTTTGAAAACACATGAAAAATTTGTAGCAAGAAAATCTGATTCGAAAACTACCCCAACAGTAACAAAACATCGCATTATCCGTAAGTCCTTCAGAATATAGTGTTCTGGAACACTCGTATTTCGATTCAGATCGGGATAAAATAACAGAAAATGAGATGATAACATTTTATCTATTTGGGGGTAAATTTCTCTCAATTGAGGGGTAGTTCATAAGGGGTTGATTGATAATAATTTTGTATAGTCAATTATGTTGTATAATAAAATCCCTATTTTGTAATTCCGATTTATTTTATGGTTTTGCTAAAGAAAAATCACAAAATATGCCCTTTTTTGCCTCTAGAGTGGTCTAAGGTCTTAAAAAATGTAGATTTGAGGAAAATATGTTTAAAGTTTCGAACTACGAAAACTCAATGATTTCAGTGACTTGTCGGCTAATCAGCGATTCCAGGGCCATGCAATATTCATTCAGCTGCTAACATTTCAGTTAAAAGAAAATTGAATTGATTCTTCAATGTCGTTACACGTATTTCCCCCCCTTAACATTCTTCCAAACGGATCCTTGATTTTCGATACAGGAAAATCCTTAAAATGATCTTTACATATGCGTGCGAACATTTAACTGAAGGCGATTTTGAGAACATTGGGTGTTACATAATATCGAGTATGGGGACTATAGGCTACTGCGAGGACCTCGAAGTCGAATGGCCTGAAAATCCCCTTTATCCATATATATTGTTTTATGAGCCTTGACTCGAGTGCAGTGTACTTAGGAGGGCAGGTGGCAAGTTGTACCGCAATTATATATCGCTATTCGTACACAAACCTATATTCGCACGTCTTTCGCTTCTCCTGGCCACGAGAGACCAGTTAGATTATTTTTCTGCATCTCCCTCGCCCTCTCGCTCTCTCTCTCTCTCTCTCTCTCTCTCATCTCTCTCTCTCTCTCTCTCTCTCTCTCGCTCTCTCTCACTCTCTCTTTCTCCCTTTCTCTCTGCTTCTCTTTTTCCTTCCCTCTCTGCCCCTCTCCGCCGTTCGTTCGGAGACGAAAAAAAAACGTTCGGGGAAAGACAAGGGAGAGAGAGAGAGAGACAAATAATATTTATCGAATGGTCAATTTGGAAGCCGGTTCGATGAACCTTACATAGGAGCGTAAACTCGAGAAACTAATTGCTGAACGGTTAGCCGGGCTAAAAAAAGAACTAACGCAGGTTTTTTTCTCGCTTGCTATCAGCTTTTTCATTACTTCTGGTTTTATTGGCGCTCTTCCAGACATACGGCACACTTCGATCGCACCCCCTCCCCTTCCCCTACCTCCGCCCCAAATTTCGCTCCCTCCCTAAATTTCAAGGATTCTAATAATCGTAATCAGAACCCCGACGGTGGGGTACAATGAGCCAATCCGCAAATACTCTTCGATCCCATTATTTTTGTGATTTTAATCTTTTTGCAAAAAATAAATGGTAGCTTTATTGCACGCCCAGCGGTCTATAAAAATCGGTTATGAACTTTTTTTCTTCTTCTAATCAGACTATTTTGGTAAGAGTAAAAATTCGTTGAAAAAAAAGTGACATATTGTGACCCACATTCCCCTGCATGTCAACTAATTGTTCTTCATTATCTATTGTTTTCAGTCGTTTGTTGGCAGTTTGGACATCATACGTCAGTTTTCGATTCCCGCATAGTGACGTTTATACTGATAATTATAAGTTTCCGTAAAATATCGTCGTTTTAGAAACGACAGATACGACAGATTTATTCGCGCACGTCTCCAACGTCACTTTTCATTTAACATTACAATTACCTGCATACCTAACCAGCCACGGAATTCCGCTTTAACTCTTGTTTCTCCACGCTGACAGAAAAATTCTTTTGATATCAACTAGATGCGTCAATTTGATTTTTTTTAAATTCGAATTAACTAGATTTTTCGTGAAATCAAATTTTTCCTATTGCACTCCATTATTAAAATTATTTATTTTGAATATATATATTTATTCATTTAAAACTTTGCATAAATACGCTACCATAAAATTAATGAAACACGTATTTCAGCATTTCCCAAAAATTCAACCCTTAAGGCCTTAGGCCACTCTAGAAGTCAAAAAAGGTCATATTTGGTGTTTTTTTTTTTAGTGAAACCATAAAATAAATCGGAATTACAAGATAGGGGTTTTATTATACACGTAATTGACTATACGAAATTATTTTTTCACAGCGATATATGTCAAAATGGCGACGGTGCAGCATTTTTCCGATGACGCCCTTATTTCTGGAAGGTCGACGGCCGGACCAACAGCTCCTATAATTTTTGAGTTATGATGAGACACTAAAGTTTTTTCGATTATATATAAGAATAGCTATAGAAGTACGTAGGATTTTTTTGATACATTGTTTTTTGTCAAAATGGCGCATTTCTAAAACAAAAAGCATAAAATACCATGAGAAAATTGTCAGGAAATTGTTTATAAAAAAGAAACTGTGCAATATAATAAAAAAATCCTACGTAGTGCCTCAGAAAAGGTAATTCTAAATATACAGTTAAAATTTCAAGTGAATCGGTTGAAATTTGTTTGAGTTATGAGTCCGGCCGACTTGAAAAATGTAGTTTTGAAATAAACGCGTTTAAAGTTAGTAGAAAGTCACGACATGAATCAAGAGGGGTTGCGCTAGAATTCGAAAATCAAGTACTTAGAGATTTCTCACACCCATCATCTTTTGGAATATAATTTTATAGGTACTAAGGTACATTTTTAACAAAAAAAAAATTGATTTTTGGAAAATCCTAGAGTGAACTAAGGCCTTAAGAGGTTGCGAGAGGGTAGAAAAGATTGTGTTGAAATTGTTTTGATTGGAAAACAAGATTTTTGTGGTCGGTTTTACTTGAAACTTGGCGTCAACACTATATAACGAAAATAATGAAACATGCACTTCAGTATTTCCAAACATTGAACTCTTAAGGTGTTGTTTTATAATACGCTGGCATGGATTTGAAGGAAGATGGTTTCTCCCACGGTCAATTTTACGTAGCTTGCTCACACGAAAGCTCGCCCACGAGTCTGGTGATATTGGTGTCATCGAATAAAAAAAAAACAAAAAATATTGTTTATAAGGAAATCCTCCGAAGAGGAATAAAATATTTACACTCCCACGGCGTCATAAATTCCACGCGGAGAAAGTCACGGCTAATAACAATAACTTCATATATATAGTTTCGAAAAATAAATTCATCAAAAAAAGCTTAAGTTGGCGAAATCAGAAAAATCATAGATAAACAAACCAACTTAACCTTCACCGTTTAAAATCAAACAAAGTTTATATCCGAAATCTACGCGGACGAAGTCGAGGGTAAAAGCTAGTTCCTAATAAATCTGTGATTTTGTTTTATCTGGTAGTATAAGACAAAAGAGACCTACGGGAAAATGGTACACGATTCCGTCTCTCAAAAATTTCATGGCTTCGTTTTCATTAGAAGACTGTTGTAACATTCTGCAGTTGAGGAAAATGGTTAGTCTTTTTATATATAAATAGTCGCGCCTGTTAATAAAAGGCACGACGATAACTTTATTTTTATTATTCCAAAAAATAGCCTTGTTGGTGAATTTTTTTTTTTTGGCCCTGCTCTCAAGCGTTCTGTTCAAATGCCATATTTTCACAAAGCTCGAAAATCCGCGACACCAATTTGTTCGGAGCGATCGTCGTCTTGGGTTTTTTCAGCAAGGTAAATAAAATGGCAAAGTGGTAGAAAAAGTGACCAGGGCCAAGGATTGGGTGAGAGGTACCGAATAACATACGGTAATTTAACACCGGTCAGATGCAACTATTATTACAAATAAATTTTTAGCCTCCTCGAGGTAAATCCATTTGCCCGAGACACGCAAGCTCTCAAGTACAGGCAGAATCAACTCACGAGTTTATAATGTTTGACCTTACGGTAATATAACTGCGCGTACTCCAAGCCCTGTCCATCATGCGCTTGGGACGACTCGAGATGCTTAGAGTAGAAAAATCGAGTGGAAAAAAGAGGCCCGAGAAGAGAGAGAGAGAGAGAGAGAGAGAGAGAGAGAGGACACACTCAAAGAAAAAACAAGAGTTCAAACACACTCATTGCGTAGACGTTCTCTCGTTTATAATATGGCCCGAGATATACTTATTTCCGCGCGCACATCACTGCACGTAACGTCTATCGCGTGCTGGTCTCGTCGCCTGTGCGCATTATGATTTATTGTCCGAGGTTGTCTCGAGTGCTCCGAACACATATAAGTCGAGTCTGGCTCTGCCCAGAGAGGCACATACAAAATAAAAAATCAAGAACAAGGGAGAAAAGAAAAACAATCATTTCTTTTTGTCCCTCGAGCCCACGAGACTTTGAGAGAACTCGTCCGAGCCGTTCGAGCCTCGGGGATGAGCATCGCGCTTGACTCAAAAACCCATTTTCAAACGCTGCGAAAATTCGATTTCTATGCGCATCTTGCGAACAATATCACTTTTCCAGGTCTAAAAGTACGTGCTGGTCTTCGCTATATTTGTTAATGTTTTCTTTTTCTTCAAGTAATTGAAGACGATTCAATTCATCGTGCGGGATGATGATTAATGAGGCCTCATTTCCACTGTCCTATGAATTAAATCTGCCGTTTATTGCCCGAATCAAAATTTTCCAGTGGCGTTATTCAAGCTGCAAAATAAGGGCCTCCTTCCCCGAGCAGAGATCGGCGATAGCGGATTATTGGGTACCTAAACGAGGGTATAATGTTTGGAATACCAATACGTTAGAGCCTCCGATGAACCTCCCGAGTGGCAGAAACTGGACATTGTCACTCAAAGGAGGCCAATGCAGAGCGCAACTGAACCTGCGAAACCACAGATGGGTCTACTTCGTGCGCTCCCGCAGAACCTAACTGGCTCCCCTTTCGGCCTACTGTAGGCGGACTGTAGACCCTCTGGACCCTCCATTCAGCCTACTGTAGGCGCACTGTAGACCCTCCGGACCCTCCATTCAGCGAAAACGTATTGATTTCGTCATCGAACGGGTTACCGATCAGACCACTACGGGGTGTTGGTAGAGGAAATATCGAATTTGGGCGCAAAGCAGGTTAGGTTGGGTCGAAGCAACGGACTTTAGTTCAAAAGCAGGTTAAGGTGGCCTGTATTCTGCACGTTTCACTAAAACTCGGGGTCGAAAGAAGGTTTGGGTGGACTAACAGAGGCTGCACTGGACCGAATGGAGGCCTCTTCATGGCACTGAACTCGACGAATGGGGTTTGGTAGGTTCAACGGAACTTTCTAGAGATTTTTTATATTTTTATTTATTGTATAAGTATTGAAAAATGACGACTGAACATTTCGAGCAAATGTTCAGTCGTCATTTTTTAATACTTATACAATAAATAAAAATATAAAAAATCTCTAGAAAGTTAGATGGACTCTTACTAAAGCAATATGTAACAAAAAAAAACCCGAGATATATAAGAATTTAATATTTTTTTATTTTTTGAATCTACCATGTTTTCGGTTCCAAATGAAATGGATTGTCGTTTTTTCTCCCTTATTTTTGAAGATACGAGAATGTACGTTCAATACTTTTCCACGTATTTTTATGCTCCGAACAACTTTGGTTTGACATATTTTTCGATAAAATTATTAGGTTTCGAATTAAACGGGTTTAAAAATGTTTATTAACGTTTTTAGACAATTTCTCGGGGGTTAATTGCAAAATTATCATCGCCATTCGATTCAGTGTCATCCAATTACTCTTATATCAATTTTGCGTATTTGCACCTAAAGGTTCTTAGTTTAGTGTTTATTGACTGGTCTACAAGCCGCGCTTTACCTTCCACCTCTTGGTGCACCGTGAACCGTCGCATTATATAGAAGTAGGTGAGCGTGTATAATGATATTCGAAAGAAAGGCGGCATAGAGGGGGTGCAAAGGGTTCTAAAGACCGTAGAACGGTGCACATGGCAGCGAGTAACTACTTCGTTCTTCCCCCGGTCGAATCGCGATACATGTACACCACTCTCGCCCCACATAATGATAGATTGCGACGGCATTAATTCGTTGTTAAACCAACGGACAACCTACACGGTATGTTCGGTTTAAGAAATAAAATATGGCGGTCAGTGCGTGCCTCTGGGCACACCAATCCACCGCTTATAATGCTCCTCCCTTCCGTTGGTTTTTCCCCCTTCGGTCTATGCGACTCGTGTGTGACCGTGCGGTAGCTTTTTTATGCTCTTTAATTTTTTTTCCATCACTCTATCTCTGTATCTCTCTCTCTCTCTCTCTCTCTCTCTCTCTCTCTCACTTCTGCTTTATGCCATTCAGCATTTTATTCCGATTTGTTTCGACGAAATTACCTCTTATTTTTCTCGTCCTATAAAGGAAAGATTTCCTTTTGCGTTTCGGTAAAACTGATTAATTTTTTCAATTCCGTCTGTCAAGAGGCGTATCTGCGAGAAGCAAATGAATTAAAATTTAATTAATCTTCTTAATGCATGCTTTAATTAATTAAAGCATGTTTGGTTTTTGTTACGATCAATCGTATTATTTCTTCGTTGTTTGTTTTAACGAATGACATTAACGGAATGAAAATTATCAGAGGAAAAAATTATTTTTATTTTTATTCTTACTTTATAGGGTTAGGGGCGAAATGAGGCTCGGGACAGAACAGGAAGAGAACTTGTGTGCGTGACAAGCACATGTATACGTGTCGACAGCGAGGCCAGTCGTTCGTTGTTAAAGAGTTTCGGGACTCCAAATTTTGAATCGATCGTCTACAGCGTTTCTATAAAATTTACAATTGAAGAAACACTTTTTAACATACGGCATTTAACATTATGACACTGATGACGTATTTTTCATAATCTATCTACTGAGTGATTTGACAGTTTTTCATAACATTTTAAACATTTTTTTCGAACTATTTCTTGCTTAAAACTGCCAATTAAGGGATGACAGTGTAAAATTTGCAAAAAATCCATTTTTTTGCATTCTCCGATAGTACAGACGGTTATAACCATGGGCCTGGCATCGCCGATTGATCGTGAGTAGACAATTTTTATGAAAATTCCGCACTCGAAAGTTTAAACGCGTTTTTCTCGAAATGTCGTTTTTGAAAACGGTATACACTCTCAAAGGAAGATTTTTCAAGTTATCCGTCTGAAATGTTGACACACCATTCTTCACGCCATTCTTTATCTTGCTTTTTTTAATCTTCATATTTTTTTGAACGAGAAACTGTCGAATAAAATAGACTAAATTCATTACTTTTTTTTTCAAACCGCCGTTATTTTGTCAATTTTTATAAATAAAAAACCTCGATAGGAAGATAGCGGCTTTCATACTGATTAATCATCTTTTTACACATTTTGTTTCAGATAATATTTACGGCCACCACCGTGTACACCGTGAGGACTCCTTTTTTTCGAAGACATTTCAACCGTTAAAAAATGTAAAATAAATACAAATAAACGTTTAAAAAATTCTTTTGTGTTTTTCATGAGTACTTTGATTTGACATAAAAAAAACGGACTGATTAGAGTATTTTCACTATCGAAAAAACATCGCAAAAATCACCTATTTTTCGAACCGTTGCACCGTGATGATCCCTTGAAAAAGGGTTTTTTTTTATTGTAAATTTTACAGTAACGGTTCAGACGATTGATTTAAAATTTGATCGGAGCATTCAGTATATGAGAAAGAATTTACTGTATAAATTTGAATCGAATGGTACCACTTCACCAATTGTCCCAAAACTCCTTAAAGTAGTAGTCCCGCCGAGGCGTTTTTCTATATTTTTATTTATTTTGCGGACCCATTCAGGATACTATTAAGTGTTACCTGCAAAATTTCAAGAGGATTCACCGTTGTGTATTCGAGATATCGGCAATCAAAGATTGCACGGTTTTACACGTGTTCTTATGGGGAGCAGTCGAAAATTTCACATTTCACGCAATAACTTCGAAACATTTCTACAGATTTTTTTTAATTCTCAATTACAGAAGAACATATGACGAAGTGGGTTAAAAAAAAAGCATGAATTTTGACCGTCTAGTTTCAGAGATACAGCGATTAAAATTAAGCAATGTCTAGCGACGCTAGCGCCAAATATCACGACAGAAATTCGCTGGGCTTGCGACGTTGCCACGATCTCCGCGCTCGCTAGACTACTGTAGTGTGTGCATGTCTGTATACGCAAAGTATCTACGTATTAGTAGCCGGAATGGATAGTCTGATAAAAAAGTGAGGGTTAGATAATGGAGGGAAGGTGGTTACTTTTGAAACTCTAAACATTATATCAGGCGTTTTTATCATTACTTTATAAGCTTTTACACCCCCATAAGAAGTACAACCTACATTATAAGGGATTTTTCGCAATATTTCGAAGCTTTCATTGATCGAGCGGAGAATGAACTTTTCAACGTGACTGTGGCGAGATTACCTTAATTCGAAAGGTTTTTCTTTTTCTACGGCCACCACCTCGTGTACGCTCGGTTTTCACAATTTACGGTAATTATGTAATGACAGCTGTTGAACGAGGAAACGATGCAATTCGGGCGTGTCTATGAATGGAAAATTTGGTTAGAAAAGAACGAGAGAAAAATGTAACGAGATGATGACGACGGATATTCTGATACAAAAGTGAGGGTTAAGGGATGGAAGGAACGTTGTTATATTTGGAACTCTAAACATTATATTAGGCATTTTCACCATAACTTTATAAGTTTTTACATCCTAATAATATGTACACTCTGCATTGTAATATTTCGCAATATTTCGAATCTTTCATCGATTGAGCGGAGAATAAACTTTTCAACGTGACTGTGGCGAGATTACTACCTTAAGTCAACTCACGCGAGTCAGAGTAAGCAGAACGTGACGGTGCGTGTTTTAGCGTTGTGGCTACCAAAGACAGTTTTTGAGATAAATTTTCTTAATTTTCTTGTTAAATACTCTGATAAGAAGCTTGGCAAATGAAAAAAAAAACAGCTTTTCTTGCATTTTTTCCCCGAAATTAATTATTTTCAAAGTGAAAGGACTCTCTGAAGGCGATTTTTGATAAATATTTCAGTTTCTCAAAGAAGAGTTACAAGCATAGAGGGAGCTGGCGCTCTGCTTGTAACAGACGGACATGTCAAAATGATAAGGGTTCCCGTTGGGACCCTAGAAATTGAGAAGTTCTCGGATACCCTCGCGGGGGAGGCACACAGGACTTTTTCTTCATTCACCGTCTCACTTTGTTATCGCTCTTTTTCCGCCGTTTTTTTTTTCACCAGCCGATCACTCGCGATGTCTTCGTACGACCTGCGCGGGACCAACTTTCGTAAAGCAACAGAGCAAGAGAGAGAGAGAGAGAGAGAGAGAGAGAGGAGAGAGAGAGAGAGGGAGAGAGAGAGAGAGAGAGAGAGAGAGAGAGAGAGAGAGAGAGAGAGAGAGAGAGAGAGAGAGAGAGAGAGAGAGAGAGAGAGAGAGAGAGAGAGAGAGAGAGAGAGAGAGAGAGAGAGAGAAGCCTCGACGTCCATCGACAGAAGCTTTACCAATTTGCAAAGTCGATCTTAGAAGGCCGAAAACCTTTCACCCGTTTCTACTCCTTGAGAGTCATTGTGTGCCTCTGAATTTTCGAGACTCTCAAGCCCCTCCCCCGTCACCCCTCGCAGCCGCGTGCGCGCCTTTTGTTCGCTTACAACGAGCCAGGCTTCTCGTTCGACTATCGAATTGACGAGAAATTTAGATGAACATTTCCCTTCCTCCGCTCAACCCCATTTGACTTGAGCAAACGTCGCGCAACCCCCTTGCATTACTTTCATTCTATGAAACTTGGTCGCTTGGGAAACGTCGCCAGATTAAAAGCGCTTCCATTCGCGCCCTCTCTCACTCTCTCTCTCTCTCTCTCTTCACCCCCATCAGTCCAAACATATATATGAGGGATTTATTTCGTTGCTATCAGGCACATGTTCTTTTCAAGTGCAATCGTAGTAGTCGTTGTTTACACGATCGTATAATTTCGCCTGATGCGACGTGTTTCAAGACAAGAGAGGAGTCGCGAGCCAACCGTCATAAGAAGAACACACGAACTTATTGTCTTGCCGTTCATCCATTGTGTTTTCTCGCTATCGTGCCATTTTCAATAAATATTCGAGTTCATTGTTATTTTTAATTTCGTATTTCGTGATAAAAATTATTCGTTCCGTCGCCTCGATATTTTCTGGATCCTACATATATATATATATATATATGCTCTTTGATGTGTACAATTGTATTTACTCAAAGAGTAGATGGCATTAATCGAATTAAATTTCACGTCGAATTAAAAAAATATATATATGTATATTCATTTCGATAAATTTTATTTCAATATATATATATATATATATATAAATAAACATATCAGTACATCGGAGTTTTACAAAAATTTAGAGATTTTACAGTCGTTTTCCGGACTGGGCTAATAATGCACGATTGCCAAAGAAATCTGTCCTGAAAACATGCGTACATATATAATTAGAGCGAATTACGGAGTCAAGTACTATACAAATATTGGTATGATGGGTAGTACAATTGTGGACTGAAAAACATTGATTCCCATAGTATGTTCACAAAAAACGTAGAGAAACTTTTTTTTAATTTGTAACTTACATTATTAGGACACTGTCCCGACAATGAACGTTTAATATATAAATCTTTCAGGACTATCCTGATAACTACCACGTGTCCCGCCAACCCCCGATAGCTGTCTGAAAAAGTCTCCAAAACTGCCCTATGACATATATATATATATATATATATATATATATATATATATATATATATATATATATATAAAATATATATGTATAATAGCAAACAAACCCGAACTCGACCGATTGGCGATTAGATCCAAAACATCTCAATTCTGGGTATAAAATAATCGAGGTAGCGGTATTTCTTGTTGTTATTTTATTCAATGAAGGAAATTCAGCCCTACTCATGGTTATGAATGAACTACAAATTGTAGTTGGCAGGCAGAGGTACGGATATGCCGAGCAAATGGATCAGATGCGCGAGGCTCAGCAGAATAGAAAAAGTTTATTGGAGACAAAAGAAGCTCGAAAAGCTCATAAAGAGGAAATGCAAGCTTCAAATGAGTTGCATGAGGAAGAGGAAGGACTGCTGTATGGCGCTGGAATCGCTGATCAATCCGTAAGACACTTTATCATTTGATTAAACACATTTGACTTTGAGTTTTTCGTTTGTGAAACTTTAAACGTGTTTTTCTCAGAACGACATTTTTTCAATTTGCGGGAGTCATAACTCAAAAACTAATCGATGGATCATCTTCAAATTTGGAACAAATTTACAGAATATAATTTATTAAAACATGAACCTAAAGTTGGAAAGATTAGATTGTTTAAAACATATTTATTATTGCAAAATGCCGGGAAAAAATGCTAAAAATCGATCATTTTTTTTCAAACACGTTCCAACATTCAATTCACCATTTTTTTTTTCAAAATTTAGGTTCATGTTCTTAAAAAACATCTTAAGAATGTATAAAAATTTGTTAGACTATTTCAGATGCGAATTGCAAGCTGTACAATTCTCGCAAATCGACAACGATGATGAGGACACGCCAACGGACACAGCCGATTACACCTTAATGAATGCATGAAATAACTTTAAAAAATGACCATAGATGTATGAAAATATGAATAAATTATTGTCAGAGTTGCGGAAATTACCGTGTTTTTTCACAATAAAACAATCCAAAAAATCATCTAATTTTCTATCTTCGAAAGTGATTACCCGCCTTAAAATATATAAGTTTTGACAGTTATACTGTAGCACTAATTTTTACCTAATCTTTTTCAGATCCTTGATTAAATGATTTCAGAAAACGTCCAACATCTCCAGCTCATATGGATCGGTATCTCCTGGTGATTGTTACATTTATCCCTGGGATCCGATTCAATGTCGAACTAGATCTTGTTCTAGAAGTTCGGGATTCTAGCCTGGATCCTATGCAAAGTTACTATTTGGTTTCTGACTAAATTCCTTAATAGTTCTGGATTAGCATCCTAGCTGGAATCCGTTTTGCGAGCGTTACATTTCGCTCCCGGATCCGATCCGATATCCGACTGGATCCCGATTGAGAAACCAGGATCCTAGTCCGAATTGGACTGTATCCATGACAATAGTTCTGCACGGGAATTTGTACTTCGAATATTTTTTGTCTACTATGAGAATAATAATCTTTCATTAGCTTTATCGAATTAAACAGTTGGTTTTAATCATATTTGCATATTACAATCTCTCTGTATACTATAGTTTCGTCATTCGTTCATTCACTGGTCGCTTTGCCCTATTCCCCGGATGTGGATTATCGATGAATATTCCATTCACGTTGATCGACATACCACCCGGAGGACAGAGGTGATATGAATATTTACGTAGCGACGCGTCCAATGACTTTTGTTCAAAGCATATATGTACAATAAGTTATAAATACCGCACGTGGGATAGGAAGGAGAGGGGGAGGGGGGGATAATTTCTTTGACATCTTTTGTGGTTCTACCGACACTTTTTGTCGTTGCTGTTGAGTCCGCTCGGTGTGGCATCATCGTTGTCCCGTCACGGCAGCGATACGTAGCCAAAAAGAGTCCCGGACAAAGAAGAAGAAGTCATTCGGCGGTGCGACCGCACAGGCGTGTACACACACATACGCACAGCCACACACAGGAGCCGAACAATAAGCTTCACGTCAGAGCCCGATGAGCTTCACGTGGCGCTCAAGAAGATATCGGTATTCCGTGTGGATCTCTCGCTTTCCTGCCTACCGTCTTCAGACTCTTTCCCTCCCCTCCCCTCGGCCGGCCCTTAAGTTCAAACCACAGAACGCACGTCAAACGCTTGTGTGCACAGAAGTTCCTGCCCTTTCACTGAACTCGAACAACACCTGTGCGCCGCATACATTTGTCCTCCCTACGGATACACCGAAGACCAGGGAGACATTGGCCCTGCGCTGCGAGGCAATGAAAGAGACAAAAATAAATGTATACACATTGTTTACCCAATGGAAATAAACTGCCCTCGTGTAATTGTCCATTGTCGCTGATGCTGTCATATGCCCGTGTACAAAAGACCTATAATTTCTTTCGGAGAGGCTGAAAGGGCCATTTTTTATGGCCACCTTTCGGGGGCACACGATCTCGAAGATCCCGGAGTCAACGCACCAAAAGGTATTCAACGATGCGCGCACACTGTTGAATAATAATTAATTTTATTGTTGCCACTAAAAGCCTGTAGATTTATTGCTTCGTGATGAAATGTCACCGCGCATTCGTGCATCATTGACACACGCACACACACAGGTGACGCATTTTCTTTGTTGATCGTTAGTGATCATTTTCTTAAACGGGGCAAAGAAAGGACGAATTATGCTCTTTGAGTGACAATTAATGTGTAAAAAAAATATTAAAAAAAAGGCCTTTATTTAATGTACTAAAAAGTAGAAAATATTTTTTTTTTTACCAAGACACCTATATGTGACTATAAATAGGAGCTTGGGGGGCTCAACTTTTTTAATGTTTGATAAATTTGATCAATTCTTTGATCAAAATTTGATCAATTTTTATTTAAAAAATCTAAGGTTGTTTTACAGTAAATTAAATACAGTTGATATGTTAACAGTATTTAACAGTAACAGCTGATAATAAATAACAGCAATTGCAATATTTATTGTCAATAATAATAATTGCTCATAACTGCTAGCAATAAAATTTATCGATAACTGTCAATAATTGTCAATAACGATAAATAATATAAATAACGATAATTTCAGTACAAATTAATAATCGTAGCTATTAATAAAATATATCGATAATTGTTAATAATTGTCAATAACGATAAATAATATAAATAACGATAATTTCAGTAGAAATTAATAACCATAGCTATTAATAATCTCGCATAATAATAAAAATGATAATTTTCAACAACGCAATATATACAGATAATTGTCAAAACATGCAATTAATAATGTCTCCCAAGAGATTACCCGCATCATTACTCATACTTCTTCCTTCGCAGAACAAAAAACGTGAACTAAGATACTCAGAAATGGTATTTACCCAGCATCCAAGGAACGGAGAAAAGAAAAGTAGGGTTCGCAAGTACCGATGAGTTGGGGATATGGTTAACGTCGATATCAGTGTAGAATTTATCAAGAAGTAATACTCGGATTAGAGGCGTATATACACACATATATATATATGTGTATATATAATATGACTGGACTCCATGCTTGCGAGAACCGCAACCAGTTGAGAGTTGCAAACGACCCCATTGGTCACACCATATGACGTAAGCTCCTCCGTATGCATCGGCGTTGTCAATGTTATAAATCTCAATTGACCACTTGGTTCAATGAAGGGTATCGGGATAAATTAATGCGCAAAAAGTTTCATTGCGGAGAACGGCACATGCTTATATCTGTACGTGCATATGAATATATAGCTATATATATACTCTTCGAGGACCATTCTAATAGTAGCAAACTGTGCTAACAGCCAACGTTACATGGATATGAGGGGTTCAAAATATATTTTTCTCATATATATATATGGACATATACATATTTATATTCATATATATATATATATATATATATATATATATATATATATATATTGGGTGAAGTAAAAAGTTCTGAGCGTTTTCCGCTAGATGTCTTTAGTGAGCCATATCTGACGATGTATACATCGCATCGGGTCATACTATACGGCGATTTAAAGGTGACATTACGCTTCAAAAAAGTTCTTTGACAGTTTTGTGTTTGATTAAGCTAGTTATGTGTTACAGCATTCCAAAATGGAGGTAAGAAAAGAGAAAATTCGATACATTCTTCAGCAACACTACGATCAAGGTAAAAAAGGGGGAGCAGGCGGCCAAAATAATTTGTGCTCTTTATGGACCCAATACAGTATCGAATGCAACAGCAAAGTGGTGATTCCAACGATTCCGTTCTGATAATATGAACGTCGAAGATGAGGCACGCTCTGGTAGGCCAATCGTCGAAAATGTCGATAAAATCATGGAAATCGTCGAGTCGAACCCGTATGTGAGCACTTATTCCAATGCCCAGGAACTGAAGATTAGCCAGAAAACCGTTTGGAACCATCTACATAAGGCTGGTCTCAAGAAGAAGTTCGATGTATGGGTGCCACACGAATTGACGCAAATGAACCTTTTGGACCGAATTGATGCATTGCGATTCTTTGCTGAAACGTAACGAAATCGACCCATTTTTTAAGCGGATGGTGACTGGCGATGAAAAATGGGTCATATACGAGAACAACAGCCGAAAAAGATCGTGGTCCAATCGCGGTGGAGCATCAACAAACCGATGGTGATTTTTCGAAGAAAATCATCTTCAGCGATGAGGCCCATTTTCAACTTAGCGGCTACGTAAATAAACAAAACTGTTGAATTTGGGGGACCAAAAATTCATAAGTTATTCGGCAGTTTTCCAAAAAGCCGGTATCGAGCGGCGTAACTTGAAAACTATGAGGTTTGGAATATTTAGTCTAAAGAGTAAAAAGTTGTATTTTGTCATTTTTGAGTCACTAAATTTTTTTAAGATATTTTCCAAAATTTTTTTGTATCGCTTTTTTTGTTTGATAGTCGACGATTTGTCTCATTAATTTATTGCTGTTACTTTGAAACAAAGATGTTTTAATAAAAATATCAAGAAGGGAAAAGGTACATAATTGAATTTGTACGTCGTACGAATCAGATGGTAGTCGATACGAATTAAACCGTCGACTATCAACCAAAATAGCGATACAATAAAATTTTGGAAAAAAATCTAAAAAAATTTAACGACTCCAAAAGAACAAAATACAACTTTTTACTCCTTAGACTAACAAGGAGACGGCGCCTACTCGTCATCATCGATTTCGTCGAGATTGATGGTACATGTAGGGCTTGGCTAGAAATGAAAGTGCCCCAAGTGGAAACTCCAGATGGCCAAGCGTTTAGGAAATAAAAATTTTGACGCGGATCTGTCACTTTATAAGCCTTTTATGTTAGTGTGTTTTCCAAGCAGTGGTTGGCGCAGCGGTAAGAGTTCGAACTTCGTATTGCGAGGGTCGCAGGTTCGACTCCCCGTGCGGAAAATTTTTGTTTTTCTTTGGCTCCTTCTCAATTTTTACAATATTTACGTCACAATTAACCGAAATAATAAATAATTTATTTTATTTATTTATATTTTCACAAAAACCAGAGGCATAGGATAAAATTTGGGATTGCGTACATTCAAAGAGGGATTGTAATTAAAGCGTACACGAGGACTCCGTATATGTAAATCGATACTTTTATTCTTTTACAATCGATCAATTACATGTGCCGGGGTGATATTCATCGTAGGAACAGGGGAAGCAGTAATTTCGTCTGCATCTTGCACACGTTATAAACGCTGCATTTTTGCAGTTACACGGTTGTTTTAACGTCTCCATAGAAAAACAAACGTGATTGACATTCATAAAACAATCTCTCGCATCGCACAGTTCAGCAGCGAACCACGCGTAACGCATCATGTCGCCGAATTTCGGCGAGGATAGCTGGTGATGTACGATGGAATGTATTTTGATGCAGTCTTCTCGGGATGTGATTTCTTCTTCTTTCTCGATGAGATAAGAGCAGTTTTGCATTTTTCTTTTATGAAGTTTTTTACCTAACGATAAAAATATACATCGCAGGGTTGCACTAGCGGAGTACATTTGGGGGGAATTACTTTGATACTGCACGTTGGCAATCCTTCTTCATCTTGGAAGAGTTCGTCGTATAATTGTGGATTTGTTTGTTCTCTCCACGAGTCAATCAACAGAAGAAATTTGTTCTCTTGCACGTAGGGCTTTATCACATTGGTTAACATTTTTTTGTACAAGTCTTTTGTAAGTTTACCGGATTTTGAAGAAGTGATGATAACATTTATATACTTTGCCGCGTACTCATCCACCGATTTTTCATGATTATGCGCTTGTTGAAATAATGACCTCCTATGCATATGCTTTTTGTGAAAATATCAA
>CAWVQM010000308.1:0-14994 GCA_963932345.1 Ophion ventricosus | reverse complement strand
TCTATTTTTTTTATATTAAATAAATTTGCTGAAAAATCTGTGAAAATTAAGTCATACACCTAATAAATTTGCACATGAGTAGAGGATGGATTAATAGAGAATATATGTTTTTTTTTTGTTTTTCGATATCTGGTAATTGAGGGGTTGAAACCACCCTTCGATTTTTTGGCCAATAGCGACGTATAATCAGCTAACTTCTTCCGATACCCGGTCAAATTGGTGTCAATACAAGCTCGTTCGATGACTCGATTAAATAATTATGTAAAATACACAGCCTCCGTACCTCACCCCCCGCTAACGAGGGAACCGCCCAAGGGTCTCACCCTCCAGCATTGAAAAATTGTGCATAAATAAAAGTGATTCAAAATGAAAGTAAAATGAGTCAAAATATTCCATAGGATTTTTTTTTTTAATTCGGCGGTACACCAGTTTTAAGGTGTTGAACGCAATCCCAAAACTTTATGTTTTTTTCTCGTTTTTTTTTGCTGCAACTTGTGAACGAAGCAAGATAGCGACAAAATTTCAAATTCTCTTCTTCAAGAACCAGAAGAACAAATTATTTTTGCACGCTCGTCGTTTTCGACAAGTCGAGGAAGTTGCCGGAGTACGCGGGAGAATTGCCCACTGCGATTGCAATACACTTTGGCAATAATGACAAGACACTCCGAGGGAGCTTTGACAGAACGTTTCAGCGATATGATTGGCCTAGAATTCCAATGGTTTTCGCCTAGCTGCGATAACCGCAACAATATTTACTCACATAAATCTAGCGGTATTTGATAGTTGACTTTGGTTATATATTTGGCAGGCATAATTTCGATATGGTATTTACCGGTGGTGGCATTGTGTTCCGAAGACTTTGAAGCCGGATTCATAATAAGCCGGCATTCTGCAACTTCGGTTGACATGCTCTATTATTCGCGCATCTACCGAGGCAAACTTAGGTATAACCCATACACACGGAGCTTTTTGAATTAACTCGTGTGGCTTGCGCCATTTTGATTGCTCGAGAGCATTTCAGGTGCAATCTTCCTTCGTACGAAAAGCACGAATATACTTAACACACAATTTCGCATACGTATCACTGCCACTGTCTGTTCACTCGACGTACTTAATTTACATATGTGCTCGAGGTACTCGGGTTATGAACACTTACATACACGTATTCAAGCATGCATGGAATAAGCAACATATATATATATATATGCACGTTTCCATTAGTATGTGAGCATCGCATATTTATTCTATGCATGCGCGAATAATTACAGCGTGCAAGGTTTTTCCGTTGTTTAAAGTGTGTGTGTATTTGTGTGTATAGGGGAGATCCGGGCAAAGTGAACACCTTGAGCTTTACCTGATTATTCCCGATAATGTATAATAGAGAAAATTAAAACAATTATCTGAGATTAGTCTTTATTTAATCAACTTTCGAAACGCGTTAACAATTTTCCTTAAGGAGCCAGTCCACTTTGGAGCCACGAAAAAAAGGCTATTTTCGCGATTTTTTTTGAGGATTTTATAAAAGATATCAATATAAAAGTTGTTGGGCTTGGTAAATAAAGTCTTGAAATACATTTTAAAAAAAAATTTAATTCATTTTTATTCATGTTTAAGTACAAAAACTATAGTTTAACGCAACGCCTCAAAAATCGGTGGGCTAGGTAGCTCCATCACAACTCAGCAACGGCTTGTCTGAAACAAATAATCAAAGTCCATTAGATTCAGTATGACACCAGCTACAAAATGACCCTCGGATATAAAGTTTTATCAAAAAATAAAAAAATGGCAGATGAAAAACGAAAAAAAGTAAAAAAAACGCGTTTTTTCCGCAGTTTTTCGCAAAAAAAAAAGAGTAAAAATCAAAATTTTAAAACCATTGAGGGTCATCTTGTTGCGAATCATGTTTACAATATGTGGTTCAAATTTCAAGAGAATCGGTTTATTAGTTTTAGAGATACGATGGAGCTAGATTTTGAAAACGTTGTGTCGAGAAAAACGCGTTTGAAGGTTATATTGTGAAAAACTCTTACCTAAACTCAATCGGCAATTCCTGCACCGTAAAAAATCCCTTCTGATTGCTCATCATCGTCGATTTCTTCAAGTCTTGCTTGCTTTCGATTTTTTGACATTTTCAAAGTGGACTGGCCCCTTAATTCTAGTTTAATTAGTTGCTATAAATCAAATAACACAAAATGTCTAAGTATCCACTTTGCCCGAGCCCCCCGGGGTAAAGTGGATACGGCATAAGGGCGGAGTGGATAACAACAAAGAAATCTTTGGAAACATAAGTTACTAACATTATGATCTGTATAAGATAGCGTATGCCAACTCGTACTTTTTGGCTGTTCCTTTGATAGATTCTCCAGCTTTACATAAATTTAATGATGTTTGCATGACGTCTGCACTCCAAAAAGCTTGCGTCGTCTTTTTTTTGTTGTATTTATTCACCATCTGAAACGAAATATGCAGATTATTGTATATAATGAAATTCTTTACGATCACTGGGCAAAGTAAATACGATATTTCACTTTGTCCTATTCGCTTTGCCCCACGTGGTCACTTCTGAGGTTATCCCATTTCAAATGAAAACTATTGCTTTGATTCTCATTTTCTGCACAGTGTATAAAGCTACGTAAACTACATTCTAACCACCCAAAAACAAAAGACGATAAATAAATAACTTTCTTGTTATTAGCAAAATACTTACGTTGATGGATCAAGATTTTTCAAGCAAAAAAAAACAAATCGTCGTCTCCAGGACGACGCGTGACACGATCACTGACCAAAGTATTTGCCACGAACTGGGTGATGACGGGCGCACGTTGCTATAGAAATGTGGCGATCGGCAAACGCATAATTTGCGAGTGGTGGCGCGTTTTCACTTTGCCCTAGGTTTTCCCTTTACCCGGGCTTCCCCTATATACACACACTTCCATGCCATAAATACAGTGGCGTGAAAAAGTTTTGGGTCCCCTATATTTTTTTTTTCAGTAAAGGAATAAAATATTCAATTTCTGAACTCGTTAATCATTTCAAATTTTTAACAGAGCTATGATATGAAAAATAACTGGTTTCGTAGCGATGGAACGAGTTTCGTCGGTGTGCAAAAGTATCGGGCTGCTGTTTCGCCCGGCTTCGTATCCTATGCACAGTTTGTTTGCATTTTCTTTCGTGCTAGTTTCAAAACATGCATGACGATGAAAAATCAGTAGTCATTTCTGCCCCAGTTATATTAACAAAACTGATTAGAAAAGTCATATTTTCAAAACAAAAAAGTATCTGTCCCTTTGTCTGACTGTATATAACTCGAGAAGTAGGGTAGGGAGAGGCATGTTGAGCAGCCGGATAAATTGAGCAATCGAAATAACCGGAAAACTAATCACTGCACGCGGGTGCATAAAATGGCAGAAAGAGAGGTACGGAGGAGGAAAACACATCACGCGATCGCCCGTTACCATGCGGCGCACGAGATGGTAACACGGGACGTTTCATTATTTTTGCACCCAAAGGTAAAAAAAACGTGATTGAAAGATTTTTCTTCTCCCATTGTTTGAGAAAAAATATTTCTAAGTTCACTGCAATTAATGTTAAAGTTTTTTAAATCGCACTAATTAACAATCAACTGTTTGTTTATTTACTGTATTTTACCAAAGCATGTTGCACACGTCTGATTTTTTTAATGCAATTCTTACTTTGCTCAACTTACCTCATACGCATGCTCAACTTACCCCACTATCGGCGCAGGTTGAGCAAATGTGGCCTTAGTCATTAGAGAGTAATTATCTGTGAAATAATAAGGATGACAGGAATTTCGTCTACAGACTTTTTTCCCCCAGATAAATTTCCTATTGACCAAAGTAGGTTTGATTGTTATACGGCATAACTGTTTAGGAATTACAGGTCGATAATTCCAAACTTTCTCAACATACCCCTACCTACCCTACTGAATCGATTTCTATGAATATTTGACAGAAACGCAGCTTAGGGCGTATGCACACGGCGTATTGCCTACGCGCAGACTGATGTGCATAAAAAAACTATCACAAAAAAGCCATTTCGTTAAGTATTTATAAACGTTGAAACACAATCTGTACCAAAAGAAAAGCGCGCCTATAGCGGAACTTATGGTGAAAGCAATGGGAACAAGTTTCGGACGAAATTTTCAGGAGTGCATTGGTCTATTTAGTTTTTTACTGGAACAACGCGTACATGGAAGTATGTACGTGCCGTAAAGTTGCCGGAGGGTTCACTTCCACCTGCGAAAAGCCAACGACAACTTAATTAGCTCCGTTCACCCGTTCCTCATCTGTCACAGAAATATTCTTCGACAGAATCTAGATATACATATTTCTATTTATGTAGATATATATATATATGTGTGTGCGCGCGCGCGCGCGCGCGCGCGCGCGCGCGCGCGTGTGTGTGTGTGTGTGTGTGTGTGTGTGTGTGTGTGTGTGTGTGTGTGTGTGTGGGTGTGTGTGGGTGTGTGGGTGTGTGTGTGTGTGTGTGTGTGTGTGTGTGTGTGTGTGTGTGTGTGTGTGTGTGGGTGGGTGGGTGGGTGGGTGGGTGTGGGTGTGGGTGTGTGTGTGTGTGTGTGTATGTGTGTGTGTGCATATATATATATATTTACACAGAGCTAAACCAAAAGTATATTAATGAAGCCCCGTTCGGTCTCTCTCTCTCTCTCTCTCTCTCTCTCTCTCTCTCTCTCTCTCCCTCTCCCTCTCCCTCTCTCTTTCGAGTGCTTTCGTAGGTCGAAACGCGTGCAAGCTCTCGGTCCACATTACGTCCCGTCACGTACGTGGTGTCGCCGGAAACGAGGGATTAAAAGTTAACCGAGCTAGCTCGATGAGGCCAGCTCCTCTCTTCGGTGCATGTTTGTGTGTGTGTGTTTGGGTGCACGTACATATGCCTATAGGAATACCCCATACGTTCCAACTCTCTTCAACAGCATACGTGATGTTGATGTGAGTGTGTGTGTGTGTGTGTGTGTGTGTGTGTGTGTGTGTGTGTGTGTGTGTGTGTGTGTGTGTGTGTGTGTGTGTATGCGTTGATATTAAATGACCAAATTACGTACAAATCAAAGGCTCGTTCAAATTATCGCTACAAATTACGTAAAGCAAGTGTTATACATGCGTGGAAAAAAGAACGAGGGTAAACATGAATCCGATTAATTCGCGGAATTGAGTCGACGATAATTAAACATTCGTCGATTGTCCGAATCTATTGGGACTAAACCTAAACGGGATAATAGAGAAGTTCTGACAGCCACCCGTGCAGAAATATTGTCATGGATACAGTCTGATTCGGACTAGGAACCTGGTTTCTCAATCGAGTTCCAGTCGGATATCGGATCGGATCCGTGAGCGGAATGTAACGCTCGCAAATCGGAATTCAGCCGGGGTCCTAATCCGAAACTATTAAGGACTCTAGTCAGAATCCAAATGGAAACTTTGCATAGGATCCAGGATAGAATCCCGAACTTCTAGAACAAGACAAGAAATAGATACACTTACTAATCAGCCCTTCATTTTGAGAATCTTCATCAAAATCATTGTTTTTTTTTCAATTAAAAAAAAATGAAGGCGTTAAACAGTGTTTAGGTACCTAGCTTACTAACGGAAACACAGAAAATTTTCACTTCAACACAAAATATGATTCTTTTAATCTTTAAAAATGAACTTGGAGTAAACAAACATAAAACAGAAATTGAACCACAAAGTAATTTATCAAAATAATCAGAGTCACCTTTTTCTATAGCAGCTTTTCTCTTCCTCAAAAGCCCAGTTAGTTAGTGAAATATGACATAGTCATATGTCACTAACAACCCAAACCACCAACAGATTTGGTTATGTCTTCATCCAAAATCTTCACCGCTTATTCGTAGCCGTCCTTAGATTTCGTTCCGCGCTCCATTTTTCTTTCATACGTTCTTATCTTACTAAAACGAAAACAATATTTAATTAGATAAATCACTCATACTAGATGGGACAGGTTGTGGACATGTCACTACGTACATCCGATCTTTGTAACTTTCCGCTCCATTACCAATAGTGACCATTCAACATTTTACAATATTTTTCTAGTTCATCTTAGCTACAATTTTTTTTGTCTTAGCCTATAAAGTACACATCAATGCATGACATAACACGATTTTAATACTGTCATAATAATAGCGGCACGTATAGACCAAAATTACTGAATATTTAAAAAGTTAGAAACCTGCATTTATTTCGCACCAACGCACGCGGGTCCTCCTATCGACAGATACAGCACAACTACCACCCGTGACTTGAAGTGCAACGTTGCCACTTCTTTTCTCTCTTTCCAACATTTCCAACTGTAGCTTCCCTTTTGGATAGGAAATTACCGCTGTAACTTTTTACCCCTGTAACGTCCAGCTCCAGTCTTCCCTGTATCGTTTTTCTAGGTATGAAAATAGCATTAATCCAAAACGTATAGTGTGCTACAGATTCGATGGATGCATTCCCAAAAGAAAGACATTGAGTCTCCTTAAATGTCGATCGTAAGAACACAATCGAGATTTATTGATATCTGTGAAAATGTATTGTACTTTTGCATTTCAATCGAGTGAACTTTGCGCGGAGCATATGCAATCGAAATTAATCATAACTGTCCACATATGGTGCACGCGGTCGTGGTTGCTAGATTACCTATGACAAACGTCAGCCGCCGCTAGGAGAGAGACGTCACCTTCAGAATTCCAGGTGCTCATGACATTGCACAATTCGCGTTTTGAGACGACCAAGACAAGATGGGAGCAGGATGAAAGGGGGGCGGGGTGAAGTGGATAAGCGTACAAGTGAAGGAGGAAAGAGAGAGAAAGTCAAAGCAAGATCAATAAAGTGGCGGTCAAAGGGAAGCAGGAACTGAGAGGTGGCGAGGAAGATAGAAAGTCAAAGGGAAACAGAGGAGAAGCAAGAAAACAAAACGGAAGGAGCAAGAGGAGGAGGACCGAGGCAAATACACAATTTGAGGGAGAAACCCCTCGATCCTTATTTGTTTCCAGAAAGAGAGGCAGAGATAAATTCATAAAAGCGGAGAATGAGAGCGAGAAAAGAGCAGGTAGACGAAGAGAAGGGAAGAACTGGAAAGAAGCAAAGAGAGCCAGAGAAAAAAAGAGAGAGAGAGAGAGCGAGACAGAGAGAGAGGGATGAGGAAGATGGCGAGAAAAATATATTTACAGGCACCGAGGACAAGTAGATAATTCAAAAAAACGGTAAGCTTGAATGCCGACAGAGAGAGAACGATGAACAGAGATTGAGACAAGTAGAAGATTGAAAAAAGAAAAGTTTAATAGAGAGAGGGAGAGAGAGAGAAACCGAAACCGAAACGAGTAGATAATATTAAAAAAGAAGGAAATCGTAGCCAAAGAGAAACAGACATCTATTCCGGACGAGGATGGTGAAGCTGACCAGCAGGTCCTGGCTACGATGAATCCGGTGAACCAATATACAATTTGGTCAAATCTTGGTCTTCCCGCATCCGTCATGACACACACCTACGAACACGCAACGCAGGCTCACGCACAGGACTTGTGGTTTAGGTTTACCGGCTGGCAAACGCCATGTGCGAGTTGTCACGAGTAACCGAAGCCAACCCTTCAACTGTCTAATGCAACGCCTGAAATAATCATCAGCGATCTCGTCCATTGCTTCGCCCTTCCGCTGCTGCATCCGCTTTCCCTACTCACGACGATATTCAATTAGGTGTTTAAGAACTTGTCCGGGGCAAGTCCGCATCGGCTCCAGGTCAGACCGACGGCGTTATACCACAATCCCTCAGCCCTCAGGTACTTGGAAATTAAAGAACTTATTCTAACCGCATCCTTGCTGACCTCATAATCGTATTTTTTGCTACCAGCTACAACATGGCATCCTTCCACACGCCCCTCGGGTTTTTATGTTTCCAACGTTTCTCTAACTAAAATTGCCAGTATGTCGTATCCAGAATCCGCATATCGTAGATCCAATTAAATATCATAATATCCCGTGACCTTTTAAAGTTGAATTCCTTCCAAATGTGCTGTTATTTAAATTGCAATAAAACTTTCTTTTAAATATATTTACCTGCAAGTATCAGAAACACATTTATCCGTGTACCAATTTTTATTAATAAATTAGCATATTAATACAATACCCTATTTTTTTTTATTCAATTAGCATATGTTTTGATCGAGTGAGCCGATTGCGATGAAATAAAAACTAAACGTTACTTAGAGTTTAGCCCTATATTTTTCTGGAAACTCCATCCAGATTGGGTCAGTAGTTTGTACGTGATGCGTGCCCAGACAAACATACACGCAAACCTTACAGTTTTATTATATGTATAGATTACGATATCATATATACATATTAGCCTCCGCCCGCGGCTCCGTTCGCGTGCAATTCGACTCATAGAAACTTCATTACTAGTTTCACCCCTTATTAGGGCTTATTTTTAAAAAATCGTAAAATATGCGTTTTATTCTTTATTTTGAAAACAATTTTTGCATACAAACTTTTACTTCCCATATCACTCCTTTAAGGAGTTGATTTTCAAAAAATTCTTTCTTAGTGCACCTCTGCAACCTTTAAGGAACACATCTTCTGAATTTCATTGAGATGAAATTAGGAAATTCGATTTTCCCATAGAAACTTCAACACCCCGTTGCACCCCTAGTAAGGGGTTGTTTTAAAATATGCTTATATATGCGTTTTATTATTTGTTTTGAAGAATGATTATACCGAGTTTCTTGTCGATACACCCAAGAATAGTACATTATGACACGAGGACGAAAAAACTTTTTCCAACGAGTGTGAGTTTGCAAACTCGTTAGAAAAGCTAGAAAAAGTTCTCGTTAGAAAAAGTTTTTTCGTCGAGTATTATACGAAATTTTCACAGGCGGTGCGAAAATGGGGGTTTTACGCAGGCGAAGCGTGCGTAAAACGTCCATTATCGTACCGAGTCGGATAAAAACAATTTTTGCATACAAACTTTTATACCCAATTTCACCCGCTTGAGGAAATTTTCGGAAAATCCTCTCTTCGTGAACCCCTAAACCTTTAAAGGAACATATTTTCCAAATTTCATGTCTCTATCTTCAGCGGTCTAGGCTGTGCGTTGTCTATATGTCAGTCGGTCAATCGCGGAACTGTTTTATATGTATATGTCGGTCCTTAAGATGAGTAGCATTAGGAAGAAAGATACAACTCACGTGAACAGTGATACGAACACAGTGTGATGAATGAGAAGCCTCCTGGGCAATCCATTGCAGAACAATCTGATTCCTTGTATCCGACAATCGATTGACTTTTACACACCTGTTTGCTCTCACGGGTATGGAGGGAAGCGGTCATATATACAGGGTGGACCACGCAACGTGTGCGCCTCTTTTACGACCAAAATATGCGTTGCACAAAAAAATGTTTTATACAAAAGTTACATGGTTTACAAGGCTACACTATGTGGTGCATTTATTTTTTTTATAGGTGGAGGCGCTTCGAAGATTTGAAGGTCAACTTTATTTTTTCAAATGGAATGCTATATTTTTTATAGCGTAATATGATAGAGTATCGAATTCTGAGTAAAAAAGTATAGACCTTTATTAGCCCTAGAGTTAATAGCTAACGAGTAATTTCACTTTATTACTTTAAAATTTTCTTCACGTAATATCAAGTTGGAGATTCAAATCTACTACAAATTTCTGAATGGCAGTGTTTACATCACAGTGTTCATCAATATGAACACATTTACCACATCACACACACTTATCATGATTCACAATCTTCTCAATGATTGTAATCCAGTATTAAAGTATCCTTCGGTCATTGTGCGTGATTATTATCAGAAAGATAAAAGTGAAAATGAATGAATGAATCTCCAACTTGATATTACGTGAAGAAAATTTTAAAGTAATAAAGTGAAATTACTCGTTAGCTATTAACTCTAGGGCTAATAAAGGTCTATACTTTTTTACTCAGAATTCGATACTCTATCATATTACGCTATAAAAAATATAGCACTTCATTTAAAAAAATTAAGTTGACCTTCAAATCTTCGAAGCGCCTCCACCTATAAAAAAAATAAATGCACCACATAGTGTAGCCTTATAAACCATGTAACTTTTGTATAAAATATTTTTTTGTGCAACGCATATTTTGGTCGTAAAATAGGTGCACACGTTGCGTGGTCCACCCTGTATATACGTATAGATTTATGTGTACGTCCTGCCTGTATTTATACGTGTGTATGAAATATTTGTACATAGCATACACACATACGTACTGCATGTAGAGGTGAAATAATAGTTCAACAGTCGCGGGCGAGCGCAAGCCTTCGATTGTATTTGATAAATCGTTGAACTCCCAATGTGAATTGCATCGAAGTATCGATATATCAATCCAGCATCCGCAACTTCGAATCGAGTACCGCAACACACTTTTTCTCGCTTTTTCCTCGCTCAGCGCTCTTCCAACATGCCTCATACCATTGTCTCGCTGCTCTGTCTGCCTCCTTCCGCTGGATCCAACTTTATCCAATTCATACATGTGTATATTTATACACAGTATATACAGGGTGGATCAATAACTATTAGCACCTTGGATATCTTCGAAACTATAAGGTTCACAGAAATATTTGCTGACATGAAATTGCACAGTACGAAAGGGGCCATCCGATAGCGATAATAGTTTTTTTTTGCAGGTGGAGGTACTGCGGACATTTGAAGCTCAACTCCATTTTTTTAAATGGATCGGTATGTTTTTTTTTTCTATATCATGAAAGAGGAGCTTAAAACGAGTTCAACGACCTATAACATAAGGTCATTGAAGGTCATAGAAAGTACAGAAAGGCGATAATACTTACAGTTTCGGTAGTAAATAAAATTACTACGTTTATAGTAAGTGTTCAAAATGACGACCATCAGTATCAATGCAACATTGGATTCTTTTTTCGATTGATTGACTTGCAAGTTTTACAGCGTCAGAACTTATTGATGCACAGGCTGTAATAATTCTTTGTTGCATGTCGTCAAGTGTAATTGGTACTTTTTTGTACACTTTATCTTTCAATGTTCCCCATGGAAAGAAGTCTAAAGGTGTTAGGTCTGGGGAATGAGCTGGCCACGATATTGGACCACCGCGTCCAATCCAACGATTTCGAAATTTTTCGTCGAGTTGCCTTCGTGCAATCAATGAATAATGTTCTGAACATCCGTCATGTTGATACCACATGGTTTGGCGTGCAAGTAAAGGCAACTCTTCGAGCAAAAGATCCAATGTATCTTTGATAAAATTACTGTAGATGTTGCCGTTCAAATTTCCATTGATAAAAAAAGGACCAATAATTTTAGCACCTATGATTCCGCACCATACATTCACAGACCATTGTCTCTGGTGTTCAACCTGCCGCAGCCAATGTGGATTTTGTGAATGTTGCCTCATCAGTAAATAAAATGGTATTAAGGAATGACTCATTGTTTTCGATCTGACGTTGAACCATTCGACAAAACTCTACGCGATTCATGAAGTCGTTCCCATGCAATTCTTGGTGAAGACTAACATGGTACGGGTGAAATTTGTGACGGTGCAAAATGCGAAGTGCACTGCTCCTGCTAATGCCAGATTCAATTTGTCGCGAGCTAATGTGAGGATCTCGAGACACACTTGCGAGCACACCGATTTCCATTTCTTCATTCGTTACGCGTTTCTGGCGTACACTACTACGGACACTTAAACTACCGGTTTGCCTAAGTTTATCACACATATTTTTAAATGTTTGACGCGAAGGCTGAGACCGATGTGGATATCGTTCACCATACAAGGTTGTTGCCCTTACAGAATTTTGTTGGCATTCGCCATAAATAAGAAGCATCTCGACTTGCTCTTCAAACGGATACATTGTACTCGATTGACCGATTTATCGATACTAATCTTATCATGTTTATCTTATCCTGCAAACTTATTAAAGTGTCCTTGAAACAGTGTTTATTTTCAGTGAAGTAAACCGTAAGTATTATCGCATTTCTGTACTTTCTGTACCTGTCTAAGAAATGTGTAAACGTACATAATAACGTACGCATTGATATTGATGGTCGTCATTTCGAACATTTACTATAAACGTAGTAATTTTATTTACTACCGAAACTGTAAGTATTATCGCCTTTCTGTACTTTCTATGACCTTCAATGACCTTATGTTATAGGTCGTTGAACTCGTTTTAAGCTCCTCTATCATGATACAGAAAAAAAAACATACCGATCCATTTAAAAAAATGGAGTTGACCTTCAAATGTCCGAAGTACCTCCACCTGCAAAAAACTATTATCGCTATCGGATGGCTCCTTTCGTACTGTGCAATTTCATTTCAGCAAATATTTCTGTGAACCTTATAGTTTCGAAGATATCCAAGGTGCTAATAGTTATTGATTCACCCTGTATACGGGGTGACAATTATAAGGTGGCTATGTGTGTTTTTAAAGGTCTGACGGGAGATTTTGCGAACGAGAAAAATATGATATTCAATGGATTTTCAAGTCCTGTTTAAAAAAAAAAATAGCATATTTTTCTGATGAAGTAATATGCGCCAAGAAAAAATTAAGCAGTCTGGAAAAAAATCAAAATTCGGAATACGGAACAGTGCAACGACAATTACTGCGAAAACATCAACCAATACGATCGTGCAGAAAACAAGCAAGAACACAGGACAAGGATAAATGTGTTGTTGATGCTCGCAGGTAAATATATCGTAAAAAAAAGTTTCATTGCGATTTCAATAGCAGAATACTTGCAAGAAAATTAGCTTTTGAAGGTCACGCGATATTATCATATTTAATTAGATTTACGATATGCGGATACAATGTACGACATACTGGATATTTTTGTGCGAGATGGTGAGGTCTTGTCCCGGACAAGTTCTTAAGCACCTAGTTGAATATCGTCATGACTGGGGAAAGCGGGGAAGTGGGCGGGTGGCGGCAACGGAAGAGCGAAACCATGGACGAGATCACTGATAATTATTTCGGGCGTTGCATTGGACAGTTGAAGGGTTGGACTTCGGTTATTCGTGACAACTCGCACATGGCGTTTGCCAGCCGATAAACCTAAACCACAGGTGTTGTGCGTGAATTTGCATTACGTGTTCGTAGGTGTAGGTCTTAACGGATGTGGGAAATCCAAGAGTTGACCAAATTATATATTCGTTCACCTGGTTCATCGCAGCCGGGACCTAGTGGTCAGCTTCACCATCGCCGTCCGGAAAAAGATATCTCTTTCTCTTTGGCTACGATTCCCTTCTTTTTTAAACGATCGACCTGTCTCAAATTCTGTTTTCCCTCTCGTCTTTCTCCCTTTCTCCATGGAAGCTTCCTTTTTTGTCAATTTTCTACTTTTCTCCGTGGAAGATCTCCGTGCAAGAGCCTCAAAAAAGTCATGGCCATTTTGTAATTATCACCCGGTATAAACCGTCGTTGCTAAATAATGGTAAATATCTAGAAAAGGGGACCTTGCTGAAAAACTAAATTAAACCTCCATTTCGGCGTACTTATTTGTCCTTTTTACAGATATGTCAACAAAAATGGTCACTTACCACAATTATCGTGGCAAATTCCTTTACGCTTTATTACATATGATTTATTGTAAAGGTAGAACCTCAACACCCGTGTATGCATGCATAGCTACCTCTTTACCCCACGGAAAAAAGGTGATCTTCGTAAAATGAATAACGCGGTGAACAAATCATTTTTAAAAATATCCAATAAATCGGCAGATGCTCGTGAGACTGATGTTAGCATTCTCAAATCACGTGCCGGTCATTACGCTTTTCTTGATGTCGAAGCCAACACGAATTTTTCATTTGTAAGCGTTAATCATTTGTTGAGACTTGCCACACCGGAACATCAATATTTCGACATTCAATGAACACCGTGAATCAAAGATATCGCAATCAATTTCAGTTGAAAAAATACCGCGAAAACAGCCTCTGCGGATGTTAATGGTTGCAAAGCGAATGGAAGTAAATCGTCGTAAATTCTGAAAATATTATATCATCAAGATTTAGGATCGCGCGATTGATTATACTAAGTTTTTAATAAATCGAATGAATAATTGTCAAGAAATTAATTAAAGTAATGAGGAGTATCGCCTTTTTTAATGAGGAATCAATAGCGATCATTGGAAAACTCAATATATATTCAGTTTTTGGGTAATTATTGATAATAATAAAATGATTTGAAAGTATTAATAAACTTTTTGCTCGACGGGCCATCCATTAATACCTTTAGTACTGATCAGCGGGAGTAATAGCCAATCGTGATTAAAAAAAAAAAAAACACCAATTGCAAGGTTGATATCATAAGAATTTGTTTTATTTTTGTAAATTATCTTGAGGTCAAATGTCCAAAGTTTAATTACAAATAGAGATAAGTAAAGAAACATCTGTACTTTTATTTTGACGGATCCTTGAGAAAAAAAAAACTGTAGCCAACTACCACGGACTTACCCTATAACACACGCATGACTTGCTTTGCAAGCTCGAGCCATAAAGATACATCCCTACCATTGAGAATCGAGAAACGAAACAGCAGGAAAACAACGGAAGCCACAACAGTTACGGTTGCATCGGATAACAAATGGGAAGTATATAGGTCCACAGCGAACTTTATTATAGCTACAGGTATAAACACATACGTATATGTAGCAAAGAGAAACAGCGGATTAGTGAAAAGTATAATACTGCGTGAAGCCGCGAGGGGTCGCTCGGTTGCAACGAACCGTATTTAGCCGTTAGCTACGCCAGTCGCGCGGAGCCAACGGCTCGAGAAAAGTGAATAATAATTTTAACTTGCCAGAAGCATCCACTCGAGCTATGGAGATAGAGAACAGAAAAGTCCGGAACGAGCTAGGCTTTTACTTTTTCATCACCCTCCTCTCTTCCTCTCTCTCTCTCTCTCTCTTCTCTCTCTCTCTCTCTCTCTCTCTCTCTCTCTCTCTCTCTC
>CAWVQM010000307.1:0-15549 GCA_963932345.1 Ophion ventricosus | reverse complement strand
AAATAGACTTAAATTCCATTGTACCTAGCCGAGCACACTCGTAGCCTCTTTCTACTACATTCTTATTTAGAGTTCGTTATTTCTCAATGAAATTCCCTGTCGAACCAACTATGAGTGAGATGAAATTTATATCTCATTCATAATTGGTATAAATTTATAGTAAATATTTATTTAAATAAATTTTTATTTAATTTTATTCATTTATTTTTATTTAATTATATTTTATTTTTATTTCATTGAATATTTATTTAAATAAATTTAATTGCCAGTGACTGAATATACTGAGGATTATGGTATTTGGATTATGCAATAAAATATATTTAATACAAAGGGCTATTGGTTATTGGTCACGATCCTGTGAAAGGTGTTGTAGGACATGTTTTTTCGCTTTCGAATAAACTCAGTAATGCTTTGTGCAAGAGTCAACCATTTTGGAGATATTCTTTTTTTAAGGATCTATGAGCTACAGACCCCATAAATTCTCATAATTCCCGAGTGGAGGCTCTCCACTCATCGAAGTTCCAACCAAAAATGGCAAAAAAAATGTTGAAAAAAAATTCGGAAAAAATTCTAGCCACTCCAGTGTGAAGCCATGCCACTTTTTTCCCTCGTGACATTTTCACTGAAGACCTATAGTTCTTCGATGACGCCTTTTTTTTTCTAAAACATGTCTTTTTTTAGCTAAAAATGCAATACTGGGGCGAAAAAAAATCGTACGAGACTTTATAAAAAATAAAAATGTAGGTTTTTATATCCTTTTCAAGTTTACCATGGAAAAAAACCCTGGAAAAAATGTTTCACAAGCTTTGCAGTTAATTTTCGACGGTCAAAAAATCGCCGAAAAATGGCCACGTTCAAAAGTACGTACCGGGGCGAAAAAAAATTGTAGAGAATTTTCTAAAAAAGAAAAATAAAGGTAAACTTGTCCTCTTTAAAGCGCCACTTGGGAAATTCAATTATCTTTATTTTTGAGTTCGCTATGTAACTTTTAGTGCGGTAAGAAATTTCGGCTAGTGTGCCCAAACTTTTGGCCGGCAGTGACCGGCACATTTTTTTTAAGGTTTAGGGGGGGGGGGGGTCATTTTCACCTTTTTTACCCTTTGACCCCATGTCCTAAGTGTCACGGTAATTGAGATGCGATTTCTTCTTTTTTTAATTACCCAACATTTCAAGTTAAATTGTCAATGTAGGTTCTGTTTTTGAAAAAAAATCAGTAAGGTATACCCAGATAGACAGTCATGATTATCACAGCGTGCATACAATTGATGAAGCAAATTTTACAGCATATTGGCTACATGTTGCGATGCAAAGCCATGAACTCATTTAGTATCATGCATTTACAAAACATTTTGATCTTAATATGTCGTTTACAAATGCATCGTGCGTTTAGAGCACGTCGAACTCATATCACTGTGCTCAAGTGTCCGCAATTAATATCCGCAAATTTTACGTCATATTGAAGCCGTGTGTAGACATTTTGGTGTGTACTCACTATGGTAACATCAATTGCTCTCATGAATTGTACTCTACATGAACGCAATTTCGTTTACGTTGGTGAATACATTGCATGAGCTCATTCAGTACCTTGGATTTGAGATACATCGTGACTTAAATTTGTCATTTCGAAATGCATCATCCAATGACTACAAGATGAACTCATAAGAGGACAAATTTAAATTCTGCAATGAATATTTGCAGATAGACGTCATATGGTGGTGATCCAATGATTTTTGTTGGTGTATTCACTGGGTTAGCACTGGTAGTAGACACGCCATGCAAGCAATATGACGGCGATATGCATATTTCTCAGTGATACACCCCATGAGCGCAATATTCCGGTAAAATGCGTGTTTCTCAGTAATACATTATATGACGGCGATATGCATGTTTTCAGTGATACATTCGATCAGGACAATATGACGGCAATATGCATATTTCTCCGTGACACATCCCATGAGCGCAATATGACGGTGTTATGCGTGTTTCTCAGTGATACATTGTATGACGGCGATATGGATGTTTCTCGGTGATACATTCGATGAGCGCAATATGACGGCGATATGCATGTTTCTCAGTGATACATTCGATGAGCGCAATATGACGGCGATATGCATGTTTCTGAGTAATACTTCCTATGTGCGCTATACAACGGCGGTAGTAAGTACGATATAGTGAAATAAAATTTCAATAACAATTAATTTTCTATGAATTTGGTGTTTTTTTTTTATTTATTCAAATGGATGTATTGTACCTTCTTCAAAAATTGAACATTTTTTCATCATTCCTTTTAATGCATCTGGATGGCTTTCTTACATCACTAAAATATTTAGCAAGTACAACAAGGTATTCATTTTATATGATACATGTAATGATAAATGAAGTTATTCGTTTATTTTTATCGTCATCAAAAGCCTTGAAGTCGTGAAAACTATAGAAAGAATACGTAAAAACGTGTGTTATTTTTACTGCCTAAATGGGCAAAAAAAATTCAGTAGTCAAAAAGAATTAATTTTCGTTGCATTGCAACAATGCAAACTTCAACGTTTTCCCACTTATTGACATTTTTTTAAATGATAAAAGTAAGGAGCGAAAAATAGGAAATTTACACAAGTGATAGGATGGTTAGGTAGGTAGCGCGCTTAGCTCTAGAATTAGAAGACGTAGGTTCGAAATCGAGGCTAGACAAAAACTTTAGTGAGGCAGAGAACACGTTTTAATCCAATTATCCTATACGCAGCAATATAAGTAAAGCATATGGAAACGAAAAATACTACCAGATTTTTTTTTTATTCATAATTTGTAGACTTATTAATTTTTTCATTTCGGGCACAGATCCGACCGCCTGTACAGTGTCGTAGTACGGGTTACGCCCTCTAGCGTCCATATAAGCACAACAATTGTATCATGTCATGATATAGCCATATGAGCTCCATATGAGCACTAAAATTTCTTCACTTCGTGACGCTCATATGAGCTTCATATGAGTACAACATTAACGTAATCCTGTGACACCAATATGAACCCCATATGCACTCCCTTATTGTTGAATATTCGTGATCCGATTTTGATAGTGCTGATGAATTCATTGTATGCATACGCGCGTGAGAGCAACTTTGCTTTAATTGGATGTATTATCATGAATCGTCATTTGATGCAAATATGACCTGAAGGTGAGCACTCATAAGCGACACATAGCTGTGTTAATTTCTATGCATCATAGATAATGCCCATATGATGCCAATATGAGCTAAATGTGTCAATCTGGGTACTTAGTAACTTTTTTTACGGTAAATAAAAAAAAAACAACAACACATTTTTGTGATTTTGGACCCCAAATTCAAAAACTATTGCAGATTATTTTTCGTTTTATCGTTGATAATACTTTATCGATAATAATAATAATAATAATCCATCTTGTCTTACCTTGCGAGTAGTTCATGTCCTCCTCTCATTCACCTCGTCCTTAACTCCGTCGCGGAGTCGCCCAGTCGCAAATTTCACTCGGCACCTACGACAGAGAATAAGACAAACGAGAAGCTGTTTAGTAAAGGCGTCTTTAAGGCCTTAGGCCACTCCAGAGGCCAAAAAAGGGCATATTTTGTGATTTTTTTTCTTCAGCGAAACCATAAAATAAATCGGAATTACAAAATAAGGATTTCATTATACACGTGATTGACTATAGAAAATTATTTTTTCCACAGCGTTACATGTCAAAATGGCGACTGTGCAGCATTTTTCCGATGACGCCTTTATTTCTGGAAGATCAACGGCTGGACCAACAGCTCCTATAATTTTTCAGTTATGATGAGACACTAAAGTTTTTTCGATTATATATAAGAATAGCTATGGAAGTACGGAGGATTTTTTTGATATATTGTCTTTTTTTGTCAAAATGAAGGAAAATGAATCTCAATGAATGGAGGTTGATTTTATCTTCTTGCGTTTTGCTTTGAGTAGCAAGAGTATAAGACTTTTGGTGGAAAAAAGAGCGAAGGTTGTGTGGTCATTGGGAGGAGAAAAGCCCAAAAGTGATTACGAGCACAAGCGCGGATATAAACTTTCATCCGGCAAAGCCCTTCGAAGGGTTTAGCCGTGGACCGATCGTACGACATACGAGCCTCGATTTAACGGCGAGGCATGCCAATATCGCCGCAAATTGTGCCTCCACATGGCACGCTAATTAGCAACTTACGCTAGTCCGAACGAATTGACGTGCTTCCAATAAACGGCATTATTGCTCTCATATGCGCAGCACAGAGAGAGAGAGAGAAAGAGAGGGGGAGAGAGAGAGAGGTAAAAGGGAGGCAAGGAGAAAAATAAAATTGTACTACGGGACAGATTTTACTTGTCCAAATTCAGCGAGCATAGTAAGTGAAGCCGAAAAAGCTTCGATTTCAGCTATGCCTTTGAGTCTTTGCTCCTTTTATAATAATGTATAAAAAAAAAATACAATGTAATGTATAAAGCCTTCCGTATCGTAGGATTTTTTTACTCCATTTTTATTATTATTATTATTATTATTATTTTCATCAAGACAGAAAGGAAATTTCGGTTAAAGAAATAAATCTAAATTCCAATCAGGTGCCATTTGGTGAAAGAAAGATTCAAAAAATCCTACGATGCGGAGAGCTTTGTACAGAGCATTTGAAAAATCTTTACGAAATTTTGGTTCGGATCAAACGACTGCATGCAATCATGGGGACTATTGTCTATCTAAATGAAAAATTGTCTATCTAAGTAAATAAATTGTCTATCTGAGTAAAAATATCTATCTAAATAAATTGTAGTTAATTAAAAATGAAAATGTAAACAAATTTCTTTTCTTCATATATTGTCCTAGTCCCCATAATTTCAAAGTGGAGCCTCTCCACTCATCAAAGTTCCAACCAAAAATGGTAATAAAAAATGTCCGAATAATATTCTGAAAAAATTCTAGCCACTCCAGTGTGAACCAATGCAACTTTTTACCCTCTTGACATTTTCTCTGAAACCCTATAGTTCTTCGATGGCGCCTTTTTTTCTAAAACATGCCTTTTTTTTAGCTAAAAATGAAATACTAGGGCGAAAAAAATCGTACGGAACTTTCTAAAAAATAAAAATGTAGGTTTTGATATCCTTCTTAAGTTTACCATAGAAAAAAACCGAGGAAAAAATTTTCCACAAACTTTGCAATTAATTTTCGACGACCAAAAAATAGCCAAAAAATGGCCACGTTCTAAAGTGCGTACCGGGGCGAAAAAAAAAATCGTAGAGAACTTTCTAAAAAAGCAAAATAAAGGTAAACTTGTCCTCTTTGAAACGCCACTTGGAAAATTCAATTATCTTTATTTTTGATTCCGCTATCCAACTTTTAGTGCGGTAAAAAATGTCGACTAGTATTTTCAAACTTTTGGCCGGCAGTGTACCTCAATGTTCATACTTTCGAATAAAACAAACTTCGATGAAATCAGACGAATAGTTTCCAAGATAATAATTCCCCCAAAAAAAAAAATCACCTATTTTTTTCGCCCTCTACTCGGATGTGGCCCCTTAATAGGGGCGTTCGTCGTGTCAATTAAAAAATTACATCTGGATAATCAAAGTTTCCAGATATCCGGATGAATACACAGTCGTACAAAATTATTGATGGAACATCAGCGAGAAAAAGTAAGGGAGATTTTTAAATCGTCGGCAAGAGCCCTTGGAGAGAGGCGAGAGGGTGAAAGGGCTCACTGAAACTGGACACGTTAAAGTGACTGGTGGTCGAGATATCGCCGAATGTTCGGAAAATCGTTATATCGATTTAATTACAGAGGAATTTCATTCCCAATAGCAAGAGGTGGTAGGAAGATGCAAAGAGAAGAAGAAAAAAGGGCGAGAGAGAGAGAGAGAGAGAGAGAGAGAGGAAAGGGACAAGGACGTTGAAAAGTGAGGCGGGGGAGGAATGACGTAGCAGAGAGACGGAGCCACAGACCGGAAGTACCGTGACGAGACGTCTGAGCGTGGGGTATGGATGCGACGGAAAAGGGACGAAGGGCCAGTGACGATGGAAGGGAACACAGCCCTTCCAAGGTTTATAGAACTCCAGCTGGATAATCCGCCGGACGTTAATGCGGCTTCGTGAATAGTTTCCGGAACTAATTTACCCACGCTGCTGAAACAATTTCCCTACGTCTCTTCGTTGTACTATTCCAACAGAGGGCAGCACCAACGCCACCTCTCGCTATGCTCTCTCTCCCACTCCTCAACCACTTCTCCTTTGTTTCATTGCGTTCGCGCGCGGTCTATCGCCCATAAAATTGCTTCGGTCGTTGAGCACAAATTTCCGCAAGGATTAATATATCTTTCTCGGGTTATTGACTCTTTGCTCTTGGATCACTGATCCGTCATTTCGATTTTTTTCGAACCCGAAACAAACTCAAAATAGACCCAACCAAATCTAACATAGATCCAAGCGAATCCGTATTACGCGAACAGACCTAAACGGACACAAAAAACAAACGACTTTTTTGGTTAGAATCAGCTTCAAGGGGAAATGCAAGATTCAAATGAGTTGCATGATGAAGAGGAAGGATTGCTGTATAGCGCTGGAATCGCTGATTAATCGGTAAGACACTTTATCATTTGATTAAACACATTTGACTTTGAGTTTTTCGTTTGTGATTTTCTCTTCTTTGGGTTATCGCAGTGGATCCATTTTTCATCACCAGTGACTATACGATGCAAAAAAAACCCTTTCGCTTATGCCTGGCAAGCAGCATCTCACATGTGCAAAATCGGCGTTCAACGTTTCTCGGCTTCAGTTCATATGGACGCCAATTTCCTTGCTTTTCAATCATTCCCAACGACTTTTAAACGATGTGAAGTTGCTTGTCGAGTCATTCCTAATGTAAGTGCAAGTTCTTCTTGCGTTTGGCACGAATCTCCCTCCAATAATGCTTCCAATTCCGCGTCTTCGTACACTTTCGGCCTTCCGCTACGTTCCTTGTCTTCGACGTCAAACTCACCGTTCTTAAACTTTTGAAATCACTCACGACAACTTCTCTCACTTGAAGCAGCCTCACCATATGCTTCGACAAGCAATCGATGCTCCTCAGCTGCTGATTTCTTCAAATTAAAGAAGTAAATCAAGAGTTTCCGCAAATGACGCTTATTCGGCTCAAAAAAATTATGTGACGCTGATACAAAATCGCTAACATTTCAAGGTTATGGTCTTACCACATGTCCAACCTTACGATATGACGTTTTACATCTGACAATTTCAACCATAACCTCCTGGTGGGGCCATCTTTTGTCAAACGGCGAAGACTTATTTGTACTTCCAATATTTACAGACCTGGTATGCCTATACTCGTTTCGTAATATTACCAGCGTACGGGCGAAATACCCTGAAGGGCCCCGAATAGATAGGAATGAGAGTGCGCCTCGTTGAGGGGTCGATAAGAATGAATTTTGCGTCGTTTTGCCTCGGGAGCGTTATACGATCGGCGACGTAATATTTTCTCGTGCAGAACGATTCTTGGATTATTCGATTGCAAATGATCGTAGGATCACGAGGTCTCGGTCACCATAACGTAACGGGCATGCGAGGCATTCAGCGAATGATCGTCGCTGAACGAACTTCACTTTGGGCACGAGAACGGAAAGAAAAATTGAATTATCATAAAGAAATTGAAGGTGGCTGGCATACCGAATTATTTCGAGTTCTCGCTTCATGCTCGCTGACCGGTCACCCTCGAATGCCGATGAGACGGAGAGCCAGTATGTAGAACGGATATTACTGGCAATTCATATCCACGACTCCAATATCCAACTTCTTCATATAGACTCGACCATACGTTGGACTGCATACGAAATTCGGAATATTCGCTATAGCCCGAGCAGGACAATTGGAATCTTATTAGAATCGAAAGAAACAGCCGGCTCTTCACCCAAAATAACATTGACCTGCTGACCCCTGAAGGTGAAGGACTTCGAAGCAATGTTGGCCTCTGGATAATTTACAATGACCTTCAAACTCTATTGGGAGATGAATTACGTTATCGACGAGTCCAATGTTAATGAGGAATGTTAAAAATCTACAGATAATATCCAAAGTGCAACTATTTCGTGGCATTGAAAATGTAATCAGAATTTTCGGGTCAGGAGAAAAAGGTACATGAAAATAGTATGAGTTGCTCTCTCTCTCTTTCGAACTCGAACTCGAACTCGAACTTGAAATCGAACTCGAATTCCCTCTATCTCCAACTCTCCAACTCTCCAACTCTCCAACTCTTCAACTCTCCAACTCTCCAGCTCTCTCTCTCTCTCTCTCTCTCTCTCTCTCTCTCTCTCTCACTCACTCGAACTCTCTCCCTCTCTCTCTCACTCGAACTCTGGAACTCTCGAACTCTCTCTCGAACTCTTCAACTCTTGAACTCTAAATATAATTATAATTCTAACAACATTGTAATGTGCACATCAACATTGAAACTTATTATTTGTAACCACAAATGACTCTATATGTAATGTGGCATTTTTCAACCAATCACATGCATTCAACATGTCGTAGCTCCCCCCACTCAGCTACAACAATGCGACAGTGGAGTGGGGGTAGAGTTAGTTCCGTGTGACATCTCGCTAAATCAGACCCCCTATATACACCTTTGAAAGCATTTTCAATGCTAAAAAAAGCTTCCAAGGTCAATGCACTTGATAGCCTTGAAAGAACTCCTGAGGAGAAACGTTTTACCATCCTGACGGAACATTCCACATAGTTTCAGGGGCAATCAAATTATCCTTTGTCATCTTCATCGACCATGGTAGCTTCTATCGCTGCTTTGATCCACCGGTAATAAAAGGCAACGAGAAAAGACCGACGTGGAATCATTTTACCATAACAGGTCTTATTGAGCTTCGTCCTTGATAAATTTCTTATGCAAAAGATCATAAAGGTTGATTCGGGGCTGATGCGTCGAGGGATCGTAGGATGAGAGGGTGAAGGTAGGGTGTGCACAACGTTCGAAAAGCCCTAAAGCTAGAGGAAATATATATATATAGAGAGGGGGGGGGGAGGAGTGCGCCATATCGATACACCAATATCGTAATTTTAACGGTACCCGAAGCGGATAATGTAAACTCAATATCCTGGGATCCTGGTATATTTCCACCGGTTGAGAATAATCCTGGCCAGCGAGGACGCCACGCTCGGTAGGTTGTGCAAGTCCATGGAGCATTCACCCGACGAGATCATGGAGGAGTGTGCGACACTCGCGCACTCTTACGCGACATCGAGTCATCGAGGTAATGATTATACGAGTATTTCGTGCTGATACCACCAATATGATGTTTCCAACCAAAGCCCGGATTGCCCAGCGAGGAGGCAAATTATGATCCCATCATCGATACTGCCGATATGGCGCGTTAAAGTTCACTATCATCGCGATCCTTGCTTCGAGCATTATCTCACTCATGGCGCATTATCAAATACGACCTGTGTATGCAAATTCCCATCTTCGTAGTGCTCTCTTTCGAAAGGTAATTGCCAGCGTTTGGGAAGAGGCTCATCATGGGGAGGAGCTTTGATTCCTTCATTGATCCATTGATGTTTGGTCCTGGCAATTGATGGCTACTGGCTGGAAGTTGGAGGCAATTTGACGAGCTGCTGGAAGCGACTTCCATCTGATTAGCATCAGATGTGGAAGCACCAAAATGCAAGTACCCCAAGCCGTTTGGCCGTGTTAAGCAGCCTGGAACTCTCAATTGGGGTAGAATAATCGAGCCGCGCTGATCAAGTCTTCATCCAGGAAGTCTTTCGATCTCCCAATCAGTGATGGCTCGACCGTGAACCGAGCCATCAATAACTAGAAGACCAAATGTCACTTGACCCTTCATCAGGGCACGTATGGCGGTCAAATGCCTTACTAGGAAAGAGAGTATAATCTATCTTCTATCTATCTATCTTATATCTATCTATCTATCTATCTTCTATCTATCTATCTTCTATCTATACAAAAGGCAAAGTCCTGACTGACTGACTGACTGAATCATTGTAATTCCGATTTATTTTATGGTTTCGCGGAAAAAAAATCACAAAATTTGCCGTTTTCTTTTGGACTCTAGAGTGGCCTAAGGCCTTAATGGGATTCGCAGCTCGCCACGAATGTCAGATGATGACAGAAGCCTCACTGGATCTTCTTGGACGTTGAGCAAAAGACTTTTCACTTTGTATTTAAAGATCGAAATCGACCTTCTTCTTGTCCTTCTCGCTTTCGCACGCTGCAATATGGCCCCCAATGGCCCAACATCCCATGCGCGGAATACTGATTCTTTCTCGCCCGAGAAAATTTATCGTTTCTTAATTTCACACGGGGCAACCGGGCTCACGATAGTTTTATAAATCCACGCCCGTAGCCAAAACAGCCAAGCTGAATCCCAAAGTCTCACGGCTGACTTGCTTACGGATGTAACTCCGTCTTTCCAACATTTTCCTACTTCACCGTTTCTCCACCCCCTCGTTCTCGTAGACTCGTCGGTCGCTGCCAAAGCGCGAGAGAAACGCTCTCACCGTTTCGACCGGAATACTAATTCCTTGGCGTTTAGTTTGCACATTTCTTCGCCCCTCGAATAATGACAAAACTGGTTTTTTTCCCTCACCTACTCCATAGTGCAAATAAGATTTCAGAGATTTATCGTTTGTTGTGTGCGCTCGCTTATTTGCTTCCTTTCCACTTGATTCAAATGGATTGGAATGTACCTCCAACGATCTAAGGCCAGGACCAATGCGGAAAATTGGGGCAGGGTGTACCTAATACAATTCGGGGCCTTCGATGGATTATTTGTGGATTCCATAGTCGGGTTTTCCGTAAAATAGCCGGACCGGGCCTCTATTAGGGAATGGTAGGGTAGGTAGTTTGACTAAAATGATGGTCTAAGTACGGAAACAAAGTAAAGGTCTTCAAGGGGTGTAGTTCTAGATTCCCTAGTTGCGATTTTCCCAATACTACTAGACTTTGCTTTTCGTGGCATAATAATTATCGAGATCGATTAAGGCGGGCAACCACTTTAGGAGACCGAAAATTAGATGATTTTTTAATTTTTTTTATGGTGAAGACTACTGCCTGGAGGAAACCAGAAGCCCAGCAGTGGAAGACTACTGCCTGGAGGAAACCGGAAGTCCAGCAATGGAAGTCTACTACCTGGAGGAAACCAGAAGTCCAGCAGTCGAAGACTACTGACTGGAGGAAACCAGAAGTCCAGCAATGGAAGACTACTGCCTGGAGGAAACCGGAAGTCCAGCAGTGGAAGAATATTGCCTGGAGGGTGGGTGAGATTGTAACTTTTGTCTAGAATCGTATAAACGGAATAGACCAGGAGAAAAATGGTTGAAATGTCAAGGAGGTTGTCAACTCTGGTCTTACTTGGAGTGTCCTGACGGTAGTCGCCATTATAACACATGGGTCATCAAGTCCCGGGATTAACCAGTAAAAACACGTTTTTTTTTGCAAAATTCGACTTTATTCATCAACATAGTCACCTTCCATAGCGATACAATCATTTCAACGTTTTATGGAAAACTGTTACAACCGTACCCAGTCTAAGTATATAGCACTAATCAAATTCAATCCTGACGAATGGCTCCAGATTTTCAAACCGTCGGGTTCGGGATTACAGATGGACACACCGCTATGACAACATTGTAGTTCCAGTAGCTGCAAAACTCAAAATAAAACGCGATAGAAAGTGAAATATTGTAAAATCATAATCCAGATATTCACAAGCGAATGGATAATTAACTTTTCCCAAATCGTATCGTAAATCCTGTCGGGAGCACAAGAACGACGAAGTTACTTTTGATGAATCGCGCGATTATTCAAATGATTAAGGAACAATGATAACAATTTGTGGCCGAGTGAGTAGTGGCGGTACGATAATGAAATTAGAAGATGGTATCTGGCCGGGCGGCCGGGAGAGCTTGAACCGCGAATTTCCGAAGGCTGCATATGCACCTATGGATCCGGATGATGCTTGGGGTAACACGACAGTGGGAAAGAGAGAGAAAGAGAGAGCGAGAGAGAGAGAGAGGGAGAGAGAGGAAGAGATAGTTCGTATGAAGCCACACGCCTAATACGTTTTCCCTGCACACCCTCAATTATACTGCAGCAACGCGAGCCAGAGCCAGCATCCTGGCCCCGGGTGCGCGTGGTGATGCACGTACGCTTTTACAGAATGATGGATGACGCGACGCAACGGGCCACCTCATCCCTCTTAAACCCGGGGCACGCTTTCACTCGCACAAACCGCCTGCGCAGCGAGACCTTTCATTCCCCTTCCGCTACAGTTTCGTTATACCAGTTTTCCTGGTTACGTAACGGAGAGGTTAGAAAACGAGACAGGAGCCTAGCAGTTTGAATAATTAGACCCGGTGAGAGCGCAAATATCCTTTCACCTTTGGAGATACGGGATCGGGGGGGGGGGCTCTTTTGAAGAGCGTCAAACTGGACCAGCGAGTTTCCTTTGACTGCTTTCGTCAGCATCAAAGAGCATTAAACAATGTTCCGTGGTTCGAGGCTGGAATCTTTTGGAATCGGACTTTTCAATTTTGATGTGTACATTATAATGTTGTCAGGATAGTAATTATATTTAAAGTTAGAGAGAGCGAGAGAGTTGGAGAGTTGGGGAGTTGGAGAGTCGGAGAGTCAGAGAGTTGGAGAGCTGGAGAGTCGAAGAGTCAGAGAGTTGGAGAGTTGTTGAAGAGTTGGAGAATTGTTGAAGAGTTGGAGAGTCGTTGGATAGTTGGAGAGTTGAAGAATTGGAGAGTTGTTGAAAAGTTGGAGAGTTAGAGAGTTTTAGAGTTGGAGAGTTGCAGAGTTGTTGGTGAGTTGGAGAGTTGCTGGAGAGTTGGAGACTTGTTGGAGAGTTGGAGAGTTATTGGATAACTTGTTGGAGATTTGGAAAGTTGTTGGAGAGTTGGAGAGTTGTTGGAGAGTTAGGGAGTTGTTGAAGAGTTGGAGAGTTGTTGGACAGTTGGAGAGTTGGAGAGTTGGGGAGTTGTTGGAAAGTTCGAGAGTTGTTGTAGAGTTGGAGAGTTGGAGAGTTGGAAAGTTGTTGGAGAGTTGGAGAATTGTTGGAGAGTTGGAGAGTTGCTGGAGGGTTGAAGAGTTATTGGAGAGTTGGAAAGTTGTTGGAGAGTTGGACAGTTATTGGAGAGTTGAACAGTTGGAGAGTTGTTGCCGGGCTGGAGAGTTGGAGAATTGGAAAGTTGGAGAGTTGTTGGCGCGTTGGAGAGTTGGAGAGTTGTTGGAGAGTTGGAGAGTTGCCGAGTTGGCGAGTTGGAGAGTTGAAGCAATGGGGCGTTGGAGCGTTGGAGAGTTGGCGAGTTGATGCGTTGGAGAGTTTGTTTGGTAATAAGGTCTGATTAAATTTTCAATGTCATGAAATAGTTGCACTTTGTGTAATATCTGTAGATTTTTGTTTGGCTTTCTTGATTCAGCAAGAAGGCTGGATTCAATTTAGACCTCTTGCCGCTACGTTGAATTCCATCTTCGAGCTCGGCTCGCTTTACTGGGATCTACTGTACCAACTGATGGTAACGGATATCGTGAGAGAATTGATTTTCTGGTTCTTATCGATCCTTTGCCAACGTAAAAGTCTTTTGAAGAGCAACAAGCTAGACCACCGAGTTGCTTTCGGCTGTAACGAGTAGCTCTGATCGTTGAGGTCTTTGATTCGGGACACCGTCAATTCCCCTGCTTGATCGCTTGATTCGCATCGATCATTCAGGTCTGTCGGCCTTGCCGGCATCAGCAATATCGATTGATGGTAACGAAAATGGTAAAACTAATTCTTATAATTGTCGTTGGTATTCTGGATGGAACAAAAGTCATAGAGTGCTTGTAACGGATCAAGAGGCTCCTATTTCGTTGTCATTACATCGTTTGATCTTCTGGAACTTGAAAAATTATGAACGTAAAAATCGACTCCGGATGTCTTTGCACCGTTTCTTCCAAAAGAAGATTCTCTGCAAGGTCGATGACGAAGGTCATCGGCCTTGATCTAGGGAGGTTCTCCTGATCTAGGGAGATTCACCCTGATCTAGAGAGATTCTCCCTGATCTAGGCAGATTCTTCCTGATCTAGGGAGATTCACCCTGACATATGGAGATTCTTCTTGATCTAGGGAGATTATCCAGCGCGCAGTGACACTCAGAAGGTGACACGATAGTACGAGAAACGGAAAATAATGACGCGAGTCACTCTGCAGTCCTGGCACGTCCCCGATGAATGGTCCGACGAGAATTCGCGAGACAATCGCTTGGGAAATCTGAGGATCTTGGTGATCCACCCTCCGCAAAGCATCATCTTCTTTACCGATTGCTCGACGACTCCGGTGAGGGCGGATGGAGGAGAATATGACGCCAAAACATTGCACTCATTTCGCGCCACTATGTCAACGTCGGACAAAATGGCCCCGCCACGTGACGCGATGTCTCGAGTTATGGAACTTTTGACAATCGGTCACGGTACTTGCAACAACTTACCAATCTTCTAATCAAATTTTCACAGATATATATATATATATTCCTGAAAAAAAATTGAGGACATTAGTTTAGTGATTTGTACTTTCACTAAACTTTAGTTTAGTGATTTGTACTTTCACTAAACATTAGTTTAGTGATTTGCACTTTGACTAAACTTTAGTTTAGTGATTTGCACTTTGACTAAACTTTAGTTTAGTGATTTGTACTTTCACTAAACATTAGTTTAGTTATTTGTACTTTCACTAAACTTTAGTTTAGTGATTTGTACTTTCGTTAACTTTAGTTTAGTGATTCGCACTTTCACTAAACTTTAGTTTAGTGATTTGTACTTTCACTAAACATTAGTTTAGTGATTTGCACTTTGACTAAACTTTAGTTTAGTGATTTGCACTTTGACTAAACTTTAGTTTAGTGATTTGTACTTGATCACTGAACTTTATTTTAGTGATTCGTACAATGACACGTAAAATAGATAAAGATAGTTTGTGTTTGTCCAAAAAAAAAATTGTGAAATCTCTATACTATTTTTCAGAATTATAAATATCTCTATACAAGTGTCTAAAATTTTATCGTCATTCTAAAAATCCGAAAAAATCATAAAATCACCCAATAAGTTTATAATATAAAATAGATAAATATAATGTAAATAAATATAACACAAAGACATGTACTGGAGTCTTAAAATACTTTGCATTCCAAAAATAGATAAAATTCATCAAATTTTCATTCATCCTTTACGGGCTTTCCGGATTATTTTTATTCTCGCGCTCTCGGAAAATGATTTACAGATGGGCCAAAATCAGTTTTCCACTCACACCTATAAAAGCGTTATCCGCGAAATTTTCATTGATTTTCGGCGTTGCATTCGTCGGGCGAGAAAATTAAAACCTTTGCCGGATTGCAGATGGCGTTTGCGAGTGACGGTGGTTTTACGACGAGCTTGAAATTCACAGAGGAGTTTTCTTTCTTTTCCTCTCTCTCTCTCTCTCTCTCTCTCTCTCTCTCTCTCTCTCTCTTTCTCTCTATGTTCGACTGGCTCTCGCTCTCGACTT
>CAWVQM010000305.1:0-10716 GCA_963932345.1 Ophion ventricosus | reverse complement strand
TGACCAATTCACAACATAGAAAACAGCGAGAACGATGAGATCTGTTGTTGGGTCGCAGGGGGAGTAACTAGACATATCCCACGTATTGCCAGTTCCCTCTTTCTCTCCCTCATCCCTCTCGGTACGCGTATCCAACCGTCCCGAATTAATTGCCTATAACCAGAACTGCCTATTTTTATGGGCAGCAACGTCCAATTACCCCTGGTCGTTTTTCGCCATTTAGTTTTTCCCCATCTCTCTCTCTCTCTCTCTCTCTCTCTCTCTCGCTCTCGGTTTTGGATTTTCATTGCTCCGGCCACTGCATCGACGTGAATTAATAGCCCTTACGGTGTTGTCCTACGCGTTAATGGAATTGTAAATGGTCGCGCGATCGAGCAACGATGAACATGGACGAAATCGAAGAGTATTTTTTTTTTTTTCTCATCGACCTGTCACGTTATTCAATTTACTTTTTCTCAGGATGACTTTAATCGATTTTTATTTTAATCGAAATATTATTGTTTCGTTGAGTATCGAAGAGATGTTTGGATTCAAATCAAAACGGAGACCCCCCAAAAAAAAAAAAATCCAAATGAACGTTCAATGATTTTGAAGGAATTTTAATTCAAGTAAATCATTTTTCTCATTGAATTTTCATCGTTCTGGCGCGGCACGAACAATGCCGTACGATTAAAAAAGAGACTGTCGAATCTCCGATCATTCGAAAGGTGACTAGTCCGACCGAGGCTCGTACGCATTGAGAAATAAAACATCCGCGAATTCTTCATCACGAATTGACAGGGCTTTGAGTGACGGCGCGTCAGGTATGATTTGTTTTTTTTTTATTTTTTTTTTAAGGATTTTCGCTATTCGCAAAACGATGCCAAGTCTCTTTTTGGGACGTTTGATCAGTTGAATCGAGCGCCGAAAATTCTCACTGGAATTCCCGTTAAAGTATTCAGTGGCACGGCTACGGCTCGTAAAACGAATAAAAATCATTTTTTTTTTCTTTGCCTCTCCTCTTTGCTAGCGTTGCGGCGATCGGTCGGCACACAATTCGCGAAATTCTCAGTTGCACATCCGCCGAAAATCGCTCGAACGAAAATCCAGTCAATTTGGACCGTGAAGGAAAAAGAATGTTTTTTTTTTCCAATTTTTTATCATCAGCCAAAATCGTATTTTTTCGCCGATCTCGATTAACGATTTTCACTAAAATCCAAAAACGTTCGACCGATGTTAAGTCATTTGTGTATAAACTCTGGTCAAGAATTTTTTCCGATTTTTTTTTCTCCTTTCGTTGTATACATCGGTAAAGTATATTGCCGATTTATTTGATCGATCGCTATCCACGTATCGTGCAGCTGAAACTTAATTTTTATCGTCCGAGAGAGAGACGTCACATTCTCATTGCACAAAGTATACGAGAAGCGAAAAAAAAAAATACACCCATGAAATGTGCGAAAACATGAGCAATCTCTGGTATACACGTTGCAGCGAGCGACGAAAAAAAAAACAAATAAAAAAAACAAAGCGAAAGGGAGAAAACACTTTTTTTCCGGCTCTGGGTAACGAAACACGAGAGGGCGCATATACGAGTGAGTGAACGATTCAAGTTGGGATCGCTGTCAAAAAAATGACACATTGACGACACACGGTTTGGCACGAAGGAGCGATGCTTGTTCTCAAATGCGTGGCCATTTGTATAGCTGGGCACCCTATAAGCGGTTTGATCCGAGCGATTGCCCGAGGGCCCTTTTTTTTCTCCCGCCTCGTCAACCCTCCGCTTGTGTTGTTGGCCATGTTTCGTTTTTGGATATCTTCTCTCTCTCTCTCTCTGTCTCTCTCGCGCCCTCCTCCTATCCTCTTACACACTTTCTCGAGTTCTTTTCTGTCATACATGCCCTGGGACGACTCGAGAGACCGCATTCTCACCTCGCGACACGGTAATTATGCCTGGGCCTTACGGGGGCGGGGGGGCGGGGGAGGTGGAGGGGGAAGGGCTTCTCGGGCGATAATCGCGACAATAAATAAGGGCCGACAGCAAAACATTTTCGTGGCCCTCCCTGCTTGAGAGAGCTGTAGCGTGAAGCCAGTGGGAGAGAGACGAAGGGAAAAAAAGAACGGACGCGAAAATATAGCTCGTTATATACTCGGGTAGATCAAACTTTCCGACTGAAATTCCACTTTGAGACTACCAAGAAGGTTAAAAGTAGAGAATTTTTTTTTTTTTAACAAAAGATCGCACCAATCGGAAGCAGAGCAATTTTACAAGCGTTCCAAGGCACGATACGTGAAATTTATGATATTTACAATCATATTTTTTAACCCAAATTCAATGGCGGTGGTCACCATTTGGATCCTACCGGTCAGTTAAAAAACAAAATTATTTTGACCAAACTATCCGTCCAAAGTGGTTCAAAAAATTATGAAATATTCTTTGGACTTTCCAGATGATGTACGAAAAAATTTATTTATCTATATATATATATAACTGTTCCGTGACTGACTGACTGATTCGTGATCAACGGAAGATCTTTCCATCGACAAGACTTTTTTTTTTTTTTGCCAAAGCGTTTGCAGAGCTTGAGGTTAAAGCGATTTGAGGAGTCATCGTATCACGTTGACACATTCAGCCGTGATATTTTTTTCCATTAACCTGTGCCCACGGTATGGACGGCGTGAAAACAAAACGTTGGAACGTAGCGCGCGAGACACGGCCGGGGGGCCACTTCCGGCTTGAGGCAGGATGATGGATCTTCGCGGCAGTCGACTCACACGAGGATTGGAATACGAAAGTGCTGTGTTATTACACAGCGTCGCGTATCAAGAGTCCCTTGATAAGCGTCGGATAAAATTCAAATTACCACCTTTATTTTATCGAGATTTCGCACCTTCCGCCAGAGTTCTCAAAAGCCACATCACTGAACACTTTCGTGCTGCTGCGTTTTCCACCTTCTTCCAACTAAATTCCTTCATCGATTTGAGCAAAAACAGCTGATGCGTTTTCAACGAGACCAGTTGTAATAAAGATCCAAAACCAAAAAAAAAAAAAAGATCCTATAGAAAGATCCAAGTCTAGTAGCTAATGTTCCTGAGCTATACCCAAAGAAACCCAAACAGAAATCTTCACGAGAGAAACATCTATCATCGTTATCAAAGTCCATGAGAAAACTACCAACGTCAATCAGCAAGTGATCTCTCGCCATACCCAAACGAATCCAAATGAGTGTCGCACGATAGGAATCATCAACGTCAATCAGCAAATGGTTCTACCCCATTGATACTCAAACAGAAATGTCCACGAGGGCAACGTTTATCATCATTGCCAATGCCTGTGAAGAAATTATCAACGTCCATTGGCAAATCTCTCGCCATAGCCAAACGAAAATACTTATGGAATCATCGAATGGATCGCTATCGATCTTTTATTTTTTCCCCCTCATTGGCTCGCAGGATATTTTTCTTCGGGAAAATCGATCGGCAAATATTACCCGGTTGTCGGAATCACGAAGCCGCGTATCCAAAAACTGTATCGTAGCTTTTTAATCGAAGACCTCTATCTGAAGTGGTGCTTGACGGCGTTGTGTAGAGCTTGGCCCAAGATCACTCGTGGTTGCCTGGCACGGAGGATTTTGCGAGTATCATCCTCTTTGGTCTATTCATGCGAGATAGACGGCGATTCAGGGGGGGGGGGGGGGGGGGGTGAGAGTCCAAAGGCTTTGGATCGTCACATTGTCCCGTCACGCTCGTGCACTCAATACGTCCTCGCACGACCGGTCAGGTCACGCGTTAACACGCTTCGCTATGGGATCTCTTTGTGCTCTTGGTATCGCGGTTGTCTGCTTGGAAAATCCGATGTGCAGCCCAGCTGGACTCGATACAAGTCGTAAGTACTTTGTATAAACCAGAAGAGCAAAAAAAAAAAAAAAAAAAAGTACCAAAGACGAAGAGAATGGGAGTACCGCAGGCTCGTCCAGTCGAAGCATCCCAAATGAGAAGTACCCGGAGACCGCAAACACGTATCTCAGGGAAAACTTTACTTCGGAGGACTCGTGTGTTACACCTACCTTGAGTACGAATGATGAGGGAGGGAAGAGAACAAGAGAACCATGCATTTCCCTCCGCTATGTCTCTGCGGTTCATGGTCTCTCTGTTGCCGGCATACACTCGTTGTTGTTCCATTAACGCGGTTGTCCTCCGCGCAACTATAGTTAGGTTTTAGATGTGACGTTATATTTTACTTACCGAGAGGTCCTTGCGAGACACGGATATTAAGGAGACGCGTTAAGTGATATACGTACCGCGCTGATGTTTTTTTTTTTTTTGTCCTTTTGGCTCGCGCGCTACGATACTTGCGGTTCATTCTATTCTTACCTGCAACAGAGAAGAAAAAAAAATAGAGACGATTAATACATTTGAGGTAACTTTGCGTTTTTTTTTACTAAGCTGAGAATGATTTTTCGCCTCATTTGAAAGACGACGATAAAACTGGCAGTTTAGCTGGTGATGGTCAATCAGGATAGAGGCCAGACTATGATTGACTTTTGATTGGGATTGTTTGGATTTTTCCACATTTTCGTATCCAGTGACTTCTATTGAATCGTCCCAGTGAATAACTATTGATTAAATTGCGAATGGACAAATACACAAGTCACTGGAGTGCATCATAAATAATAAAAGTATCGATTAGGACCGAAAAGCGGTGGCGCTAAAGAAAGTGTTATATTTTACGTTTTCCTGGCGAGCGAAATAAATTTTTTCCCAAGCCTCAAATCAATTTTTAATTTTGCAACAATCCTTTGTGAGCTGCTATCGACATTCTTTTAGGCTTGACGAAACCTAATATAAATCGCGATCCAAAACATAAAATTTCGGAATTTACGAGCTACAAATAAGTCCGAGAAAACGCATGTGGCTCACTGTGCCCCGTGACACAATCTGCCCCACTATCTCCTACTGATTCGTAGTTAGTTCACTTGAAATTTGTATCCAATCGGGACCCGGAGACCGGAAATATTCGGAGACTATTTTCGTTCGATCCTGCACACTCTGTATGCACATTCGTATGACGTTTACGCGTTGATATATATATATATATATATATATATGTAGGTATTCACGTAGCCAGTGGCGTTTCCTGCTGTTTAATAAATCAACAAGAGTGACAGATTCAGAGTGCCCTGGACGACCAGCAGCACCAGCAGAGCGACGCGAGCACGTCGAACTCGCCGAGCCTCATCCCAGTAAATATAATACGAGAAAGCGATGTGTACATGTCGGGAGAATGGGCAAAATCGTCGAAGCGTATCGTACAAATTCTATCCTCGATCTCATCGTACACGTCACTTTTCCCTCAGTCCCTTTCACAGAATTACGTATATTTTTCTTTCTACGTGCGTTTTTTCACAGCTACGAATCGTTAAGAATTTATAGAAAAAAAAAAAACATTACCGTTCTATGAGAATTGACTGGACATTTTAATTTCGGAACCAATGGAGGGGGGGGGGGGACTCTCGACTCTAAGACTCACAATTTGGCCAATGAATCTTCTCAATTTGTCTCAGTTTCAGCGAAATATTTGAGCAGTTCAAAAACATTTGGGTACGATTGAGACCAATAAACCCAAACGAATCTCAAATGAAACTAATATAAATCTAAATAAATTAAGACAACCCCAAAGGAAATTAAAATAATTTCAAACCCAAACAAGCAATACCAAAAAAAATTTAATGAATAAAAAAAACTAAAAAAAACTAAAAAAAAAAACTAAAATAAATCCAAATAAACCAAAACATCGCCAAAGGAAATTAAAATAATTTCGAACCCAAACAAGCAATCCCAAAAAAAAAATAAATAAACAAAAAAAAACTAAAATAAATCCAAATAAACCAAGACAACCCCAAAGGAAGTAAAAATAATTTCGAACCCAAACAAGCAATCGCAAAAAAAAAATTTAAATGAACCAAAAAAAAAACTAAAATAAATCCAAACAAACCAAAACAACCCCAAAGGAAATTAAAATAATTTCGAAACCCAAACAAGCAATCGCAAAAAACTTAAAAGGAACCAAAAAAAAAAAAAAACTACAATAAACCCAAAGAAATAAAAAATAAGGCCGAATAATATTTTCGCAAGAAACATTTGTAATATTTGACTTTTCGAATCTTCATGCCCAAACAAGCTAAAAACTCAAATAAATTCAAATAAACCAAAACAATCCTAAAACGAAATAAAAACGAATTTCAAACCCAAGCGAGCAAGTCCAAAAAACTAAAATAAGCCAAAAAAACACTACGATAAACCCAAACAGATCAGAATAAGTCGGAACAAGTCCAAACCCCAAGCCCTTGCTTAGCCTCGAGAATAGCAAGTTTCCTCCGGCGAAGCAACAAGATAGCTACCAACACAGTGTACATCCGGTTGGGTGCACGTACGCGAAGAATTCCGTGACCTCCAGACGTTTCGGGTATTATGTACCGTTGTACGGTTTGCACGTTGGACAAGGACGATACTACTCGTAGGATATTGTACACGAGTGCACGCAGTCGTGTGTACACACGCACACACACACGCACCGCGGAGAGTAAAGCGACGAGGGCGCCGAGGTGGAACGTTTTCTTTGGACTGGCTTGAAAAATGGTCGTCATAACTCACGAGATACCAGCGTGTCTCTCTCTCTCTCTCGCTCTCTCTCTCACACACGCTCTCGAATACATTATCCATACCCGCGGGAACGGTAGGACAAAAATGTCCCGTAAACACGGAGTCAGCAGTCGTGGCTTTATTCTGAGCATTGCTCATCAAAAGCAAGTGTGACATCTCGTTAAAATACTCAACGTTTACTACCGCGTGTCAAAAAGAGCGAGAGAGAGAGAGAGAGAGAGAGAGAGAGAGAGAGAAAAAGCATTTCTGTTACAAAGTACTCGAGTACTTTGTGATACTGCGAGTTTCGTTGCAACATTTGATCCTTCTCTAGTCTCATTTCTCTTTCTCTTTTGGACGAAGGGACGAACAGAGCCGGACAGAGCTCGCTGGCTTATTTACCCTTTATCCGAAATCGATCGCCACGCGGGACCCAATGCTGCTCTTTGTTTCGGTCCCTTTCCCAATGCCAGAATTGTCTCATTTCGTGGGCAAAAGCAAGATGTATCGAGTCTTCTTCGCTCTTGGGGAAGTGGCTCCCCCCCCCCCCCCCGCCCCCGAAACGCAATAAATCTTCGTCGAGGAATGAGCGCGCGGTTTCGTTTGGATTCGGATAGCAAAGAAAACAAAATTTTGGCTATCGCCTTGATTTTTTTTTTTTCTTCGAAGCATCGATTTCTTCGGTCTCTTCTTCTCACGGGTTGTTCACTTTTTGCTCTTTCACCATTGATCATTTTCTCATCTCTCTCGGAGAGAGAGAGAGAGATGAAGGGGGGAGAGATGGGAAAAATAAAAAGAAAATTATCATATAACATTAATAAAGTATTATATTGTCAATAAAATATTATTACTAGAATTAAGATTCAAAAGTGGGGGGCGGAACAAGAAAAAACAGAACTAGAAATACAACAACTAGGAATTGGAAATTGTAAAGGAATTTATCTGGGACCTTTATCTGGGAGTAGCTTTTTCATAATGTTGACATTTGCATCGTTGGAATGCAATTATTTTTTTCTTCAATTTGTCATTTCTTCATTTGTCTCATTATGGAAAGACGTTTTTTTTTTTGCAAATCAAGATCGTAAATCGACTATGTGTAAACGTTCGAATGATTTTCACAGCCTCACAATTTGAGCAATTAAAAAGAATTAATTTTCGTTGCGTTCCAACGTCCTGTTTTTTTCGGCAGGAAACACCTTCGAGAAACGCATGCAAAATATAATGGAAAAAAGACGTAGAACCACCAACGCGACATGGAGAATATTTAAACGGGCAGGAATGAATAGCCTGCAAAGAAGACTACATTTGATGAATGAGATAGTTAAAATTGCGATTTTATAGTAGGAATTGAAGTATATGGGGGCTGGCGGAGACAGGAAGCTAGTGGAAAGACTACAAGGTGGCTATGTTAAAATGGCCATGGGCCCAAATAGGAAAAGGCCAAAGTACACATGACGGATGAAAGCGGTATGTAGAGGTATGACAGTAGCATGGAAGACAGCTATAAACTATTTGATAAAAATAATGAAGATGGGAGAAGAAAGATGGCGGAAGAAATGTCTCGAAGAGGAGCGCGAGAGGACTGTTAAATGGGAAGCCAAGAAAATGGGGGAGAGGAAGTTAATGCAACGGAGGAAATGGGAGAGGGAAACATATGGAGAGCTATAGCAAACGATGATATAAGATGATAGTAGAAAGGGGAACGAGAACAGAAGACGATCAAAAAATCCAATCGCTTTTTGTTATCTTCAACTTTTTTAAAATGTTTTTCACACGTAATGTGTAGCCCTCTGCACACTTGTTAAATAAAAGTGAATAGGGGAGATCTCTCTCTCTCTCTCTCTCTCTCTCTCTCTCTCTCTCTCTCTCTCTCTCACGCGTATGGTTACCATTTTAGTACTGTTCGATTTTTCTAAAGCGTTTGATTATGTGCCTCATGGGCTGCTCTTAAAAAAACTCATGAATTTGCGATTTGCGTGGAGTACTGTCGTATGGTTTCGAGAGTATCTTGAGGGACGTAGTCAGGCTGTTTATGATGGGCAAGGAAGAATTTCTAAATGGGAATCCGTGCGTACGGGCGTGCCGCAAGGTTCTGTACTCGGCCCGCTCCTGTTCTCTATATATGTTAGTGATGTGGCGACAGTCATTAAGAAGTGTCAATATAGTATGTATGCGGACGATTTACAAATTTATCTGCACTGTCGGCCAGCAGACATTTTAGATGGTATTAACCTCGTAAATAGGGATGTTGCAGCGATCTGTAACTGGGCGGAGAATGCTGGTCTGAAGTTAAACACATCAAAAACAAGAGCGATCATAATCGGGTCAGCGCGCCACCTGGCGCAAATAAATGCTGAGCCGCCTGCGCAAATCCTTGTCGGCACAGACAAAATCCCATGGTCTAGCTCTGTAACTTGTCTGGGGGTAATTATTCATCGTTCACTCTCATGGTCTGAACAAACTATGAGAGTTGTTGGCAAAATGAGGGGCGCCATTTACCAACTTAAGCTGTGCCGTGGGCAACTGCCTGCGGATATACGCAAAATGCTCATATCGGCCCTAGTTGTCCCTCACTTGGACTATTGTAGCCTCCTCTTTACTGACATAACTGCAGAGCTGGACCTCAAACTGCAACGGGCACTCAATGTAGGCGTGCGCTTTATTTTCGATCTTCGAAGGGACGAGCCTATCACGCGATACTACCAGCGTTTGGCGTGGCTAAAGGTTGCAGAGCGGCGCAAATTTTTACTTGCGTCTTTCGTGTATGCAATAGGTGAGCACGGTGAGCCTGCGTATCTGGTCCGACGTTTCGAACGGCCAGTTTGCGAGCGGACAATGCACTTACGACGACCGCTCAAGAGCAATGATTTTGTTGAACCAACGGCACGCACGAATTACTACCATAAATCCTTCCTTGCCACGGCGTGTCGTATCTGGAATGATATAGACTATGCCACGAGGGCCTGCAAAACCCAAAAAAGCTTTAAAGAGGCGCTAAAACGGGATTTTCTGCGAGCTATGTTCGAATGAGGCTAAATTGTGTAACTTTTTGCCTCCTTTTTCGCGTCCACTTTCACTAATAGGTATAAGATAACAATATTGTATATATATCATATCATATTTTAGTCTTAATTTTTATTTTTAAATTTTATTTTATTTTATATACGTTATGATTAACTAGTCATAGATGTAGGCAAATGGCTAGCTATATTCTTGAGAATGTAGAAATATGTAAATGAACCCCTATTGTATTTTTGGCACGGTGCTCTTAGGGGGCTGATGCCCCAGAGCACGAATAAACGATGTTCTCTCTCTCTCTCTCTCTCTCTCTCTCTCTCTCTCTTTCTCTTTCTCTCTGTGTCTCCCTCTCATCAAGGCTTGCGGTAAAATGACAATTTGCCGTAAAGGTAGAGCACGGACGGGTGAATTCGAAAATGATGAAAAAAAAAAAAGAAAAAAGAAGTAAAGGTTGCCTCTCGTACGAGAGGGAAATAGAGAAGAGGAGGTACAGGAGCGTTTGATGGCCGAGGGTAGCGGCAAAGTGGTGCGTGTCTCAGAGCGTCACAGGCCGTGAGAGATTCTGCGTGTCGTACGTGTGGAGGGCGAGCCTTGTGGAGCGGGCTCACTGACCCGCGCGCGACTAATGACCGACGATTACCAGCGTTTTTCATTCCTCTCGTCTTTTTCCTGTCCACCCTCTCTCTTACTCTCTCACTCTCTCTCTCCCTCTCTCTCTCTCTCTCTCTCTCTCTCTCTCTCTCTCTCCCTCTCTCTCTCTCTCTCCCTCTCCCTCTCTCTCTCTCTCTCGTGTCCCGCGACAGAGACCAGGGAGAGAAGGTATCCCGGTGTGGGTTCGCGCCTCGTCCTTGGCCCTTGGACACCGAGGGGGCGCCGAGGCAACGAGCGAGGATAATAGCACCATCTTCCAACAATTTCTTCTTTTTCCTTACAAATTTTTACGAAGAAATCGCCACCCGAGCGAACGTGAGAGCGCTCTCAGTTGCTCCGGGACGAGAGAGCTGCGAAAGTAGTCGCGGAAAGGATCAACGTCTCGAGGAAATAGAAGAATGCGAGGGGGGGGGGGGGGGGGGACAC
>CAWVQM010000304.1:0-16669 GCA_963932345.1 Ophion ventricosus | reverse complement strand
TTTTTTATTTTCCCTTTTATTTTCCGTGGCTGATGATGTTTGTGACGTTTCATGGGTGGGAAAATATTCCCGTGGATCGGGACTGGACTGAACTATGGTTAATATTTAACTAGCTTTTAAGTAGACCTCGATTAACCCTAGCTATCAACTAGCTCCAGACTAGCTTTTAACTAGATTTCAACTAGCTCTAGACTAGCTTTTGACTAGCTTTCAACTAGCTCTAGATTAGCTTTAACTAACTCTAGACTAGCCGTCAACTAGCTCTAGACTACCCTTCAGGTAGCTCTAGACAAGCTTTTAACTAGTTTTAAACATGATTTTAACTAGCTCCAGTTCTTCAATTAGTTTCGGATAACACTAGATTAGCTTTTAACTAGCTCTAGATTAGCTTAAACTAGGTCTAATCTACCTTTCAACTAGCTCTAGATTAGCCTTCAACTAGCTCTAGACTGGCTTCCATCTAACTCTAGATTGGCTGACAACTAGCTCTAGACTAGCTTTTAACTAGATTTCAACTAGCTCTAGACTAGCTTTTGACTAGCTTTCAACTAGCTCTAGATTAGCTTTTAACTAACTCTAGACTAGCCGTCAACTAGCTCTAGACTAGCCTTCAACTAGCTCTAGACTAGCCTTCAACGAGCTCTATACAAGCCTTCAACTAGCTCTAGACTAGCCTTCAACTAGCTCTAGAGTAGCCTTCGACTAGCTCTAAACTAGCCTTCAACTAGCTCTAGACTAGCCTTCAACGAGCTCTAGACAAGCCTTCAACTAACTCTAGACTAGCCTTCAACTAGCTCCAGACTATTTTTAACTAGCTCTAGACTAGCCGTCAACTAGCTCTAGACTAGCCTTCAACTAGCTCTAGACTAGCCTTCAACTAGCTATAGACTGGCCTTCAACTAGCTCGAGGCTAGCTTTTAACTAGCTCTAGACTAGCCTTCAACTCGCTCTAGACGAGCTTTTAACTAGTTTTAAACATGATTTTAACTAGCTCCAGTTCTTCAATTAGTTTCGGATAACACTAGATTAGCTTTTAACTAGCTCTAGATTAGCTTTAAACTAGCTCTAAGCTACCTTTCAACTAGATCTAGATTCGCTTTCAACCAGCTTCAGGCTAGCTTTTAACTAGGTTTTAACTAGCTCTAGGCTAGCCTTCAACTAGCTTTAGATTAGCTTTTAACTAGCTCTAGACTACATTTCAACTAGATCTAGATTCGCTTTCAACTAGCTCAAGGCTAGCTGTAGGCTAGCCTTCAACTAGCTCTAGACTAGTCTTCGGCTAGCTCTAGACTAGCCTTCAACGAGTTTTAATCAAGCTTTTAAATAGTTTCAAACAAGTTTTTAAGTAGCTCTAGCTCTTCAATTAGCTTCGGCTGGTATCTATCCGTAGTCTGGTCTTCAACTAGCTGTAGACTAGCTTTCAACTAGCTCTAGCTCTTGAATTAGCTTCGGCTGGCATTTATCCATAGGCTGGTCTTCAACTAGCTCTAGACTAGCCTTCAACTAGTTCTAGGCTAGCTTTCAACTAGCATCTGGCTATAGTTTGATCTTCGACTATATCTAGACTAGTCTGTAACGAGCTCTGTCTATCCTCAATTACCTGTAACTGTTAATTAGCCCTGCACTAGCCTTCAACTACCCGTAGATTAGCCTCTAACTGGCTCTTAACTAGTCTTCAACTAGTTTTAGGCGACAACCAGCCATAGACTAGCCTTCAACGAGGTCGAGCTCTCAATTAATCGCAGACTACCCTTCAACTACCCGTAGATTAGCCTCTAACTGGCTCTTAACTAGTCTTCAACTAGTTTTAGCCGACAACTAGCCATAGACTAGCGTTCGACGAGGTTAATCTCTCAATTAACCCCAGACTAGCCTTCAATTAGCATTGAGCTAGCTTTAACTATTGACTACCCCGTAGACCAGCCTTGTGCATTTGCCTACATGTATGCAATTTTTCAAGTGGATCCCTCAAATAGGGATTTCATTCAATATGCAGCAAAATCTTGGAAATACTTATTTTTAGGCTCGCTCCTCTAAATGTAAAATAAAAAATAAATGGGCAATACTTTATGCTTGTTTTTAGAGGCACTTGGAAAATTTTATTTTCGTTCTCTCTCTCTCTCTCTGCTCCATTTTTCGTTAGTATTTTTTTTGTAAAATGTGGAACATTTGGTTCTAGCCTACTGATAAATCTAATCCAATCTAATATCTCCTCCCTATATCTCTGGCTGGTTGTCGTACCGGAGCTGGACACATTGCGAATGGTCGTAAGGTCGTGATGTTTCGTGTATCGGGAAATGTAGTATCCTGCGGGAATTCTCGGGTTCTGCCCTCCCCGGACTCGCGCCGTTGCATTGATCCTTGCCGGTCCTCCGCAACCCTCCGCGCCCTCCGTCATCCCCTTCTCTCTCTCTCTCTCTCTCTCTCTCTCTCTCTCTCTCTCTCTCTTCCTCTGGTAGCGTCGTATTCAGGCTCTCTCCTCTCCTCTCTTCCGTTTGCTCTCTCTCTCTCTCTCTCTCACTCTTTCTATATGGCTCTCTCGCTGGTCCCGGAGGCCCCAGCCTCTTTGCCATGGCGCTCTGCTCCGCGGTGGAGAGAAGTCGTGCACCGGATCAGCCACCGCGGCGCCCCGACGCCTACACGTTCTTCGTGACGTCATCCTTACAGCACGTGGGCGAATTGAAACGCGCGGGATATCCCGCCTAACCCCCTTCCCCCCCCCCCTCTCTCTCTCTCTCTCTCTCTCTTTCTCTCTCTTTCTCTCTCGCACTTCTGTGTTTCCTGCGTCGCATCGACGCCACTCCCACTGTACCAAAGCGTTATCCTTCGTCTATTCTTCCACCCACGATTGCGTCCTCTCGTCTTTAGCCTCTCTCTCTCTCTGTCTCTCTCTCTCTCTCTCTCTGTCTCTCTCTCTCTCTCTCTCTTTCTCTCTCTATCTCTCTCTCGTTGAAGAAGTCACCGGAGCCAAAATCAACTCCGGGCAGAAAGCAACCCTAGGGTATATACACCCAGACGCACTTACTCACTGACATATATCTACGAGATCAATTCCCCTTCTATCCACCGCCACCTACCCCCCCCCCCCCCCCCCCCCCCCCCCCCTGCCGTGGCTCTCGTACATCGCGCTTGCCCATTCAGTAAATCCTGGCTGTGTGGACACAGAGCCCAAGAGTTGCACGACTCCGTGTAGCCGATATATATATATATATATATATATGTACACAGGGTGGTCCGAAAAGTGACGGCCAAAAGAAAAATCTAGATGCCTCGTATTAATATCTATCCGAATCTCACCCTATGTATGGTCTACGATCTTTTCTTTTTTTTTTAGTAATTATTCATTCAATCGTTTAAAGAAAGTAAATGTAAAGAATCTTTTAGAAAACAAGCTTTTATTTATAAACTATTGAACGAAAAAGTAAAAATAGTACATTATGATACGAGGACGAAAAAGAACTTTTTCTAACGAGTTGGATCTAGATGCTTTGTATCAATGCCTATCCGAACCTCATGTATGGTCTACGATCTTTTCTTTTTTTAGTAATTATTCATTCAATTGTTTAACACTAGATTTACCAGGCCAGTCATTTTGACTGGTCGTGCAATTTCAATTCAAAATTCCTACTGCATGTAAATTTGCTTTCCGAAATGATGTTATGACTTTTGTAGCTATAAGTAGAGAATACATTTTATGAACTTAATGTTACTTTATATATATTCGTAACAAATATATTTTTTGTTATTGACACTTATACCAGTACCTGGTCTGGTAAATCTAGTGTTAAAGAAAGTAAACGTAAAGATTCTTTTAAAAAACAAGCGTTTATTTATAAACTATTGAACGAAAAAGTAAAAATAGTACATTATGATATGAGGACGAAAAAGAATTTTTTCTAACGAGTTGGATCTAGATGCTTCGTATCAATGCCTATCCGAATCTCATGTATGGTCTACGATCTTTTCTTTTTTTTAGTAATTATTCATTCAATTGTTTAAAGAAAGGAAACGTAAAGATTCTTTTAAAAAACGAGCTTTTATTTATAAAATATTGAACGAAAAAGTAAAAATAGTACATTATGATACGAGGACGAAAAAAAACTTTTTCTAACGAGTTGGATCTAGATGCTTCGTATCAATGCCTATCCGAATCTCATGTATGGTCTACGATCTTTTCTTTTTTTAGTAATTATTCATTCCATTGTTTAAAGAAAGTAAACGTAAAGATTCTTTAAAAAAACAAGCGTTTATTTATAAACTATTGAACGAAAAAGTAAAAATAGTACATTATGATACGAGGACGAAAAAGAATTTTTTCTAACGAGTTGGATCTAGATGCTTCGTATCAATGCCTATCCGAATCTCATGTATGGTCTACGATCTTTTCTTTTTTTAGTAATTATTCATTCCATTGTTTAAAGAAAGTAAACGTAAAGATTCTTTAAAAAAACAAGCGTTTATTTATAAACTATTGAACGAAAAAGTAAAAATAGTACATTATGATACGAGGACGAAAAAAAACTTTTTCTAACGAGTTGGATCTAGATGCTTCGTATCAATACCTATCCGAATCTCATGTATGGTCTACGATCTTTTCTTTTTTTTAGTAATTATTCATTCAATTGTTTAAAGAAAGGAAACGTAAAGATTCTTTTAAAAAACGAGCTTTTATTTATAAAATATTGAACGAAAAAGTAAAAATAGTACATTATGATACGAGGACGAAAAAAAACTTTTTCTAACGAGTTGGATCTAGATGCTTCGTATCAATACCTATCCGAATCTCATGTATGGTCTACGATCTTTTCTTTTTTTTTTAGTAATTATTCATTCAATTGTTTACAAAAAGTAAACGTAAAGATTCTTTTAAAAAACGAGCTTTTATTTATAAAATATTGAACGAAAAAGTAAAAATAGTACATTATGACACTAGGACAAAAAAACTTTTTCTAACGAGTGTGAGTTTGCATCACGAGCTGAAAGCCAGTATTGCAATCACACGAGGTTGGAAAAAGTTTTTTCGAAGAACTTCAAAAAAATGCAAATAAATTAAAAAAAATATGGTGCCTGGAGCAGTGTCTTTTGCATTACGGTGTTGTACTACTCGGAGTTGGCTGAGCCTATCGTGGTACACGCTACTACTTCCGGTGCGCTTTCAGCCGGGTTATCGGGGCCGATCTTTTTTATTCCGCGCGACCGCTCGCTCTCTGCAGTATTCGTGATTTTTTTTTGCCCGTTTTTTTTTCTTCTTGCGTTTCGATTTTTTTCTCCAGACTCTCCTTCTCTGTCTCTTTCTCTATCTGCCTGTTTCTATAGTATATATAATTCTATAAAACAATTTAAAAAAAAAAAAAATGTATCAATCACGATCGAGCTGTAGAGACGACAAATTCGGTTGGACTTTCAGCGTATTGGAAAACATTGTGCGATTAAAGAGAAATGAAAAGAAAAAGGAATTAAATAATAATTTAATTGACGAAAAAAAAAGTGCGTTGGATGGACGCCGTTGTTGCTCCCATATTCCGTAGCTGCACACAATATATATTTAGTGTTAGAATTAAATAGTTCGTAGCAAGTTTCGAGGTAAGTTATTATCTCTATGTTCGTGCTGTTCTTATAAATAATTAAATAAAATAACATTATATATATATATATATATATATATACAGGGTGAGGCACATAAAGTGTTACAGAGCAATAGCACTCAAACTATTGATCATATCCAAAAATGTTTCAGACAAAAGTTCCAGTGTTCGAGAAGGCCGTCGTACTGGACCATTTTTTATCGTTGGAGGCGCTGAAGCTACGTCAAGGTCAACTCCACTTTTTTAAAATGGAACCATGTATTTGTTTTTCGATGACATTATTACCGATTTTAAGACGAATTCAGCGACCTACAACACAAGGTCATTCTAGTCACGCAAAGTATGAAAATAGTCGAAAAATCGAAAAATAACGGAATAATCACTTTCAAAGGATCCACTAAGCTTGGTTTGGGTCTACCTACAGAAGATGCTCGAAGTGATGACCCTCGACTTGTGAACACTTGTTTGATCGATGTTTTCATTTCTTACGATACCAATGTTTCTTATCGGCAGCAAGTACGCATTTTCCGTTGACATATCAGTTAGTCACGCATTACCTTCTAATGTGAGTACATCGGATCGCGAAAATGAACGATTTTCAAGAATCTTTTGATACGTTGATGATGCTGGGGGGAATGCCGTAAACACGCATGAACATATGGATGCAACACGACGGTGCACCACCCCATTATGCTCTGTGTTCAATACAAGTGATGAATGAGATTTTTGGTGAAAAGTGGATAGGACGAGGCGGCCCTGTTAGCTTGGCCACCTCGTTCGCCAGATCTAACATCACCAGATTACTTTTTATGGGGTTTTGTCAAAGACCGCGTAATGGCGGTAGCACCTACCACGCATGACGACATGAAAGAAAGAATACGCCGAGCATGTATCGAAATTACATCACAAATGTTGGCTGATGTTAGACGGTCTTTTCATCAGCGAATTAACAAGTGCTTACAAGTCGAGGGTCATCGCTTCGAGCATCTTCTGTAGGTAGACCCAAACCAAGGTTAGTGGATCCTTTGAAAGCGATTATTCCGTTATTTTTCGATTTTTCGACTATTCTCATACTTTGCGTGACTAGAATGACCTTGTGTTGTAGGTCGCTGAATTCGTCTTAAAATCGGTAATAATGTCATCGAAAAACAAATACATGGTTCCATTTAAAAAAGTGGAGTTGACCTTGACGTAGCTTCAGCGCCTCCACCGATAAAAAAATAGGGTGGTCCAGTATGACGGCCTTCTCGGACACGAAAACTTTTGTCTGAAACATTTTTGGATATGATCAATAGTTTGAGCGCTATTGCTCTGTAACACTTTATGTGCCTCACCCTGTATATTAGATGAAGGAAAAAGTTTGGAGCGTTTTATCGATTTATTTCCATGATGAAATTAACATAGTTAGCATTATCCGATTTAGATCAAATATGCGCCGTTTTGTTCGATGACTTTTGTCCATTTTGAAGGCAATTTCATAATTCCGCGATTGAAGAAGTCCTCGTCCCTATTGGTAAAAAAACTTGACCAGCTCATTTTCACAAGCCTCTCTTGAGGCCAGTTTTGTACCATAAAGAAAATTTTGCAAATGCTTGAAAAGGTGATAATCGCTTGGTGCCAGGTCTGGACTATACGGCGGGTGCGATAGAACCACCGATCCAAGCTCTCGGAGCTTCTGGCGCATCGTTGAAGACGTGTGCGGCTTGGCGTTGTCTTGATGGAACACAACACCCTTCCTATTGGCCAATTCTGGCCGCTTCTGGTCGATCGCCTGCTTCAATCTGGTCAGTTGTTGACAGTAGAGGTTCGAATTGAGTGTTTGGCCCGATGGGAGCAGCTCATAGTGGATGATTCCCTTCCAATCCCACCAAACACACAGCAAAAGCTTCTTGGCCGTTAATCCGGGCTTGGCGATCGTTTGGGCCGGCTCACCGCGATTGGACCACGATCTTTTTCGGCTGTTGTTCTCGTATGTGACCCATTTTTCATCGCCAGTCACCATCCGCTTCAAAAGAGGGCTCGATTTCGTTACGTTTCAGCAAAGAATCGCAGGCATCAATTCGTTCCAAAAGGTTCTTTTGCGTCAATTCGTGTGTCACCCATACATCGAGCTTCTTCTTGAGATCAGCCTTACGCAAATGCTTCCAAACGGTTTTCTGGCTAATCTTCAGTTCCTGGGCAATGGAATAAGTGCTGACATGCCGGTCCGACTCGACGATTTCCATGATTTTATCGACATTTTCGACGATTGGCCTACCAGAGCGTGCCTCATCTTCGACGTCCATATTACCAGAACGGAATCGTTGGAACCACCGCTTTGCTGTTGCATTCGATACTGTATTGGCTCCATAAACAGCACACATTTTCAAACCAACGTAGCGCCTTAAAACGTCCATTATCGTACATATACGTACAACCCCCATTTTCACACCTCGTAAAATAAAATTTCGTTTAATACTCGACGAAGAAACTTTTTCTAATCTCGTGTGATAGCAACACTCGTTGAAAAAAAACTTTTTTTCGTCCTTGTATCATAATGTACTGTTTCTCTTGAACCGGTCCTTGATCAACAACGGCAAAGAAATCGTCCTGGTTTACCCCTTTCGAAAAAAAAAACTCTCTTTTTTTCTTCGAATAGTAGCCCGCGGAATCCAACTGATGTTTGATATTACGGAGTAAGCTGATTTTGTACATATCTATGTAGGGTACGGTCGAGTACATCTTGTCGTCCTCGTCATCGTCTTCTTGTCGGAGGATCCACTTTATCAAGTGGGGCGTGTAAGCGTCTCACAGCTTCTCTCTCTCTCTCTCTTTCTCTCTCTCTCTCTCTCTCTCTCTCTCTCTCTCTCTCTCTCTTTCTCCTGCTTTCTTCATCTGTCTTCTCTCTGGATAGTGCGCGCCCCTCAACCGTTTTAATAAGTCCGAGAGCACGAGTTTTCGGCACGTTCCATCTTACGGCACTTCAATTCCGGGCTCGAGCTTGAAAAATCCGTGGCGCGTGTATTTCGCTGGTAATTATCATTTTCCCCCCTCCCCCTCGCAATTAAAACATATGTATATTGGGTGGATGCATACGTAAGGGCACATTTTTGAGCGAGATAAAAGATTCGGTAGGAAATCGACGAACGGAAGTTTGTTGCTCGTAAAAAATGAGATTTTCTGTGTTGGACCGTATTAAAATTTATATTAGGTGTGTGAATTAATTTTTACAGTTTTTTTTTCCATACTTGCGTTTTATTAAAAAAATAGACAAAACCATGTTTAATCCGGGTAATATCCCCCGCTGCTTTCTACAACCTTCTGCCACCGATCTGGTAGCATAGAGATACCATCACGATAGAAGCTGGCTGGTTTCGAGGCGATAAAGTCATCGACGAATTTCCTAATACCTTCGACTTCTCGGAAGTGGCTCCCTCTTAAGCTGTGCGCCATTGGCCGAAATGGGTGATAGTCGGATGGGGCCAAGTCCGGTGAATATGCCGGATGAGGAAGAACTTCCCAGCCCAGGTTTAAAATAGTTGTTTGGGTCGTACGAGCAACGTGAGGTCGAGCGTTATCATGCACGAGAATGACTTTTCGCCTTCCGTGTCCTGTGAATGGCCTTTTTTGCTTAATTGCTTCGCTTAAACGATTTAATTGGTCACTATATCGTTCTGCGGTGATCGTCTGATCCGGTTCTAGAAGTTCATAATAAAGAACACCCTTTATGTCCCACCAGATACACAAAAGCATTTTTTTGACGTTCATTTGCGGTTTGGGAGTTGATGTTGTTGGTTCTCCAGGCTCCACCCATGATTTTTTCCGCTCGGGATTCTCATAAAGGATCCATTTTTCATCCCCCGTCACGGTTTTCCAGAGAAAGTTCTTCCTTCGTTGTTTGCTAAGCAACCAAAGACACGTGTTCATCCGTTGTTCGAGGTTATGTTCGGTAAGTTCATGTGGGACCCATTTCCCGAGCTTCTGAATTTTTCCCATCGCGTGTAATCTCTTGGCAACGGTTGATCGATCAACTCCTAGTTGGGCTGCAAGTTCTTCTTGTGTCTGTGAAGAATTCTAGACCAGTAAAGTTTCCAAATCGTCGTCCGAAAATTTTTCAGGCTGTCCAGTACGCGCACGGTCACTGAGTTCGAAATCATTGTTTCTAAAACGTTTAAACCAATAATTGCATGTTTCGTATGACACAATACTCTTCCCGAACACAGAACAAATTGATTGCCACGCTTTGGTGGCACTTTTTCCTTGTTGGAATTCGTAAAGGATGCAGTGGCGAATGTGCAGCTTATCGGTTGCCTTTGTTCTTGCTACTTTATTTTAAGGTTATGACGCTTGCCCAATAAATTCATACAGCGCCCTGAACAGGGCTATGTCAATACTTTAAAATCCTAAAAGGACGTTGAAATATTTCAACTTGAAAAAGGATTCCCAGCCTGCTAGAAAAATCTGTAAAAATTAATTCACACACCTAATATTCAGTTTCATTAGAAAGAAAGTCAATAGCAGCTCACAAAGAATTATTAAAAATAAAAAATTAATTTGAGCCTTGAAAAAAAAAAAGAAAAGTTTCGCTTTCCGGGAAAACGTCAAATGTAACCTCACTTTCGGGTTTTCGCTCCTAATAGTGTTATTATTTATAATGCACTCGGTGACTTGTGTTCTTCCATTCGTAGCTTAATTCATTATTTTTTTTTTCATTAATAATCAAATATTCTACTAGTGGGGTACAATGTGTCATCGAGTTGTGGGGCACAATGAGTCGACTACCAATGTTGTTGGCACATAAATATGACCGCGATGCTGAGGTTAAAATGCAGCACTTGACACATTGTACCCCGTCCGTGGGGTACAGTGAGTCAATCCGCAAATTTTATTCGTACACATTATTTTCGTATTTTAAAACTTTTTGCAAAAAAAAACATGGTGGCTTTATTGTACGCCCAAAGGTCTATAAAAATCGGTTATGATCTTTTTATTTTTTCCAAACGGACTAGGTTGGTAAGAGTAAAAATTTGTTAAAAAAAAGGTGACACATTGTGCCCCACTTTCCCCTATACTCGCTGAAATATTATTTTCCAATTCACTCCTATCGAGTGCATTATTCCAAGGCGAAAATCGAGTTAATTTCAGTTTACAAAAAAAAAAAAATGCGATTTACCAAATTTTTGTTTGGTAGATTTCATTTTGGATCCGAAAACTCAATGATTTTAATGGCTTAGCGGTTTATCAGAGATTCCAGGTCCATACAATATTCCTTTAACTTCTAACATTTTACGTAAAAAAAAAAAATCCATTTTTTTCGCCGCCACACGTATTGTTCCCCTTAAAATAAACGATGCTGACATGTTGGACAAATGTTACCTATGGGGTTTCAGTGAGTGTCCATGGATTCTATTATCAGCTGTATTGCCAACCTTCAGCTCTACTGCTCTACTTCTAAAAAAGAACTGCTAAAAATCCTACTGCTAAACGGGCTCTACCGCTAAAACTGTACTGCTAAAAGCTCTACTGCTAAAATTGTACTGCCAAAAGCTCTAGTGCTAAATGGGCTCTACTGCTAAAACTGGACTGCTAAATAGACTCTAGTGCTAAAAGCAGCACTGCTAAAGAGTCTCAACTGCTAAAACGCAAAAGGGTATGTTTTTGAAAAGTTTTATTGGAAATCATTGAAACTGCTAAAACGCAAAAGGGTATGTTTTTGAAAAGTTTTATTGGAAATCATTGAGAATCATTGAAAAGTTAATAGAACATTGAAAACAAAGGGACAATGACATGAAGTTTTCTCAGAAAAATTCCAAAAAAATTTTCTCAGAAAAATTCCAGAAAAATTCCAAAAAAACACGCACACCTGCGGTGCTCCTGAGCCTGCGCAAGCGGCGAGGAAGGAGATCATGTGCAGAAATTAAGGAGAAGGCCGCGACGACTAGTGGCAATCGTCGTACAGTATAACCTCCCGCCAGAGTGCAGCACAATGGCGCCGATAGCAAGGTAAGTTTTTTCAGAAAAATTCCAAAAAATCGTCAAAAAACCGCGAAAAGTACAGTATAACCTCCATCAGTGGGACTTATACGAGCCCTCTGTCAGAAGCTAGTTTTAGCAGTCCAGTTTTAGCAGTAGAGCCCATTTAGCAGTACAGCTTTTAGCAGTGGAGCCTTTCAGCAGTACAGCTTTTAGCAGTGGAGCCTTTTAGCAGTAGAGCCCGTTTAGCAGTACAGTTTTAGCGGTAGAGCCTTTAGCAGTACTTTTTTAGCAGTGCTTTTTTACCAGTAGAACCCGACCACGCCAACCTTCGACTCGAGAAAAAAGTCTACCAAACGCCATCCATTGCCAATGGATGATTTCACATTCACCCAATTGATGAATGTACCATCGAGATCAAAGTGCGACAAGCGCATTGGCGATACGGAAACTTGCATTTGTCCATTAATTTTCGTTCGTGCGATATCCAAATACATAGAAACGTTCTCGTAAATGTTTCATTGAGAATTTTGTTTAACGGGACGAAGACTTCGGGATGTAGGAAAATTTCTTAAGGCGTTACACCAGCTTGGCGCTCGGAAAAATAGATATTAAAATAATTTAAAAATTTAACGGAACTATTCAATATATAAAATCATTTTTTACAGATGCATTATAGTTTCACGAACAAAAGTAAAAAAAAAGGAATAAAAGAAAATTTAATCGCGGAGATATAAGTCGTCCAGTAGGATCCTCTTTTGAAATTCTTTGCCGATGGTGGAATTTTTTGCTCTGCCAGGCATTGTCTGAAAAATATAATAAAAATATTTTCTTTCAAAGAAAGGTAATAGTTAAAATGTAGCATAGGGAAATTTTTTGTTTGCAATTCTGTAGAAATGACAGCTGTTTGAAAAAATCTCTGATTTTCACCAAAATCTTGAGTTTTAAAAATTAATAAAAAATGAACGCGGCATCCAATCAAAAAAATACTAAGCTACATCTTAGATACTATTATAAAGAATATGTGGTATAAATTTCATTGAAATTGGTTGAGTAGATCTCGAGATATTTTGTCCGCCAGTTTGAAAAGAGGGTCCTACTAGACGACTTATATCTAGTAGGATCCTCTTTTGAAGTTCTTTGCCAATGGTGGAATTTTTTGCTCTGCCAGGCATCGTCTGAAAAATATAATAAAAATATTTTCTTTCAAAGAAAGGTAATAGTTAAAATGTAGCATAGGGAAATATTTTTTTTTGCAATTCTGTAGAAATGACAGCTGTTTGAAAAAATCTCTGATTTTCACCAAAATCTTGAGTTTTAAAAATTAATAAAAAATGAATGCGGCATCCAATCAAAAAAATACTAAGCTACATCTTAGATACTATTATAAAGAATATGTGGTATAAATTTCATTGAAATTGGTTGAGTAGATCTCGAGATATTTTGTCCGCCAGTTTGAAAAGAGGGTCCTACTAGACGACTTATATCTAGTAGGATCCTCTTTTGAAATTCTTTGCCGATGGTGGAATTTTTTGCTCTGCCAGGCATCGTCTGAAAAATATAATAAAAATATTTTCTTTCAAAGAAAGGTAATAGTTAAAATGTAGCATAGGGAAATATTTTTTTTTGCAATTCTGTAGAAATGACAGCTGTTTGAAAAAATCTCTGATTTTCACCAAAATCTTGAGTTTTAAAAATGAATAAAAAATGAACGCGGCATCCGATCAAAAAAATACTAAGCTACATCTTAGATACTATTATAAAGAATATGTGGTATAAATTTCATTGAAATTGGTTGAGTAGATCTCGAGATATTTTGTCCGCCAGTTTGAAAAGAGGGTCCTACTAGACGACTTATATCTAGTAGGATCCTCTTTTGAAATTCTTTGCCGATGGTGGAATTTTTTGCTCTCCCAGGCATTGTCTGAAAAATAAATTAAAAATATTTTCTTTCAAAGCAAGGTAATAGTTAAAATGTAGCATAGGGAAATTTTTTTTTTTTTGCAATTCTGTAGAAATGACAGCTGTTTGAAAAAATCTCTGTTTTTCACCAAAATCTTGAGTTTTAAAAATTAATAAAAAATGAACGCGGCATCCAATCAAAAAAATACTAAGCTACATCTTAGATACTATTATAAAGAATATGTGGTAGAAATTTCATTGAAATTGGTTGAGTAGATCTCGAGATATTTTGTCCGCCAGTTTGAAAAGAGGGTCCTACTAGACGACTTATATCTAGTAGGATCCTCTTTTGAAATTCTTTGCCGATGGTGGAACTTTTTGCTCTGCCAGGCATTGTCTGAAAAATAAAATAAAAATATTTTCTTGCAAAGAAAGGTAATAGCTAAAATGTAGAATAGGGACATTTTTTTTTTTGCAATTCCGTAGAAATGACAGCTGTTTGAAAAAATCTCTGATTTTCACCAAAATCTTGAGTTTTAAAAATGAATAAAAAATGAACGCGGCATCCGATCAAAAAAATACTAAGCTACATCTTAGATACTATTATAAAGAATATGTGGTATAAATTTCATTGAAATTGGTTGAGTAGATCTCGAGATATTTTGTCCGCCAGTTTGAAAAGAGGGTCCTACTAGACGACTTATATCTCCGTCGTTTCTTAATTTTTCCTATTCGTTTTTATTTTTTAATTGCTTCATAAAACTATAATGCATTAGTGAAAAATAAAAATAATTTTTTAAATTGTCGAAATTTTCAAAAAATTGTTAAACTTATTTTTCCGAGCACCACGGTGGTGTAACCCCTTAATCCGCTTTACGGTCTTTATTCTTTATCGTTGAGCTATCCGTGTTCACTCCCCCGACCCTTCTTCCCGCTCTCTCGCACTCACTCTCTCTCTCTCTCTCTCTCTCTCTCTTGGACTATTCGTACAAGGGAGTCTTCCGTTTGCTTCCATTTTTCGTGAGGATCGTCCGCCCGAAGCAGCGGAAACGGCAGTGCCACGGGGAATTAAAACGGAAGTGAGAGGAAACGAAAGGGCGAAAGAAGGATCGGGGGACGGGGGATGTAACGGCGAAAAAAAAAAAAAATCCGAGGTTTTTGTCTCGCGAAGCAAAAAATTAATAAATTTCTTCCACCTTAATATTTCATTATTCGTACGTGTACATTTATTATTACAGGACGGATTATTTTAATTGTTGTTGAAAAAAGTTTGGGTTAACCTGTGACGGATGAGTTGGGAGATGTGAAATTTGGAGCATTTTCTTTTTTGGACCTCGTTGTTGTCGCGTGATGTTTCGGAGATTGAAATCGAAGGGGTTTTAGGTGAAAAGCCAGCACCGATCGTCGTCGTCGCGACGCCGAGAAGTCCGAGGGACAAAGCCGGCGAGCGTATTAATCGTCAGGCGATGCTGGACGAGAAGATGAAGAAATTTCTCGCGGTACTTTGGAATGCAATCATTTTACATGTACATCCACACATTACGTATAAACATCAATACCTGTATACAGTGGGTAAAAAAAATATTTGCACAACTTGTGTGTTTTCAAATTATCCTTCGATATTTTTTCGAAAAAAATGCTTCGAACATTTTATTTTTCTTTGAAACAAAAAAAAAATGCTACAGAATTTAATATTTTTTTTCGAAGTATAAACACACGAGGCTTGGAATAGTACATTATGACACGAGGACGAAAAAAACTTTTTCTAACGCGTGCGAGTTTGCAGCACGAGCAGAAGGCGAGTGTTGCAATCACACGAGGTTAGAAAAAGTTTTTTTTTCGTCGAGTATTATACGACATTTTATTTTACAAGGTGTAAAAAAACGTCCATTATCGTACTCGGAAATTGGACAAATTATCCACTCGGAAATTGGAAAAATTGAAGATTGGAAATTGAAAAAATTGAAAAAAAAATCTAAGCGTTGATATTGGAAAAATTGAAGCTTCGAAATTGAAAAAATTGAAGCTTTGAAATTCAAAAAAATTGAAGCTTTGGAATTGAAAAAAATTGAAGCTTTTGATATTGAAAAAATTGAAGATTTCAAATTGAAAAAAATGAAAGCTTTTGAATTGAATAAATTGAAGCTATGCAATTGAAAAGATTGGTGCTTTGAAATTGAAAAAATTTAAGCAATGAAATTGAAAAAAATGAAGATTTGAAATTGAAGCTTCGAAAGAGAAAAAATTGAAGATTGAAAATTGAATAAATTGAAGTTATGAAATTGAAAAAATTGAAATTATCGACGATACAGTGAAGCCGTTTATTTTTAACCCAAACAAACCGAAAAAAAAAATTCCATTTTGAATATTCTTTTTACAAGCCCATATCGATGCATTTTTACCCGCACCCCACCCCCCTCCCCACGAATACAAATTCACCATATATTTCGCCCAAAACCCTCAATTTGAATAAACAAAAGAAGAAAAAAAATGTAATGGAATGTGGTTTACCCCCTCAAGCTTTCTATCCGGCAAAAGTGTAAAAAAACGTAAACATTAATTTCGTCTCCCCATCAAATTGTTACCCGTTGCGTAAAATTTAACGCAAAGCAAGTCTCCCTGTTGATTATTTTTAACCAAAAACAAAGAAAAATAACGTTCCTTCTCGTTACTCCGACTTTGAACGCGAACATCTCGGTCAATTTTGATCGGACGAAAAAAAAAAAAGAACTCTCGCAACGATACATCCCTTGTGCCAACAAAGGGAATCCTGCCGGTTGTCAATCACCTTGTACATGTATAAATATAAATATACATATAAAGCGGGTAAAAAAAGTATTTATTCCACTCGGTACGATAATGAACGTTTTTTACACCTTGTAAAATAAAATGTCGTATAATACTGGGCGAAAAAACCTTTTTCTAACGAGTTGCAACACTCGCCATTGGCTCGTGCTGCAAACAAACACTCGTTAAAAAAAGTTTTTTCGTCCTAGTGTTATAATGTACTATTATACGCCGCGTGCTTTTTTTTTTAATTATCCTGTGAAAAAAAAATACTTCAGCTTTTTTTTTTTTTCAAAGAAAAATAAAATGTTCGACAAAAATTTTTGAAAAAAAATAAAATGCTAAAGCATAACATTTAATTAATAAAAGAAATTAATTAATTAATAAAATAAATTAATTTAATTAATAAATTTAATAAAATGCTAAAGCATTTTATTCATTAC